>JAPEBW010000340.1:0-60593 GCA_027405785.1 Ophiocordyceps robertsii
AGGAGAGAGAGAGAGAGAGAGAGAGGGAGAGAGAGAGGTGGGGAGCGGGGAGCGAGAGTGATGAGAGACGGGACTCATGGGAGAGATGGGAGAGAGATGGACAGGGCCGGCAGCGGCAGCAGCAGGCGACGCGGCGACAACAGCACAGGGCACGGGGGGATCGGCCTTGGGCTGCCGGAGCCTGTGGCCCACCCTGCAGGGCCCTGAGCTCCGCAGGGCCAACAGGCAGCGCCCGCGCCAGCGGCGGCGGCGGCGACGGCAGCAGCAAGAGTCGATGGGGCCCTGGGATGGGTCCGTACAGTGTCGCGTGGTCGGAGCACTGTCCATGGGACGAGAGGGTGCCCGCTTCCTGACGTCGCGGCACGAGAAAGGGGCGCAAGAGCAGAGTCACCTGTCAGTTCGCCGCCGACGCGCAGAGCATACGATACACAGGGAGAGCGAGCGCATGCCTTCCAAACGAGCCATCCAAACGAGCGAGGGCGCGCGCGGGTGACAGGGCCGCAGCGCAGCCACCGAGACGACGAAGCCGCCGCCGCCGCCCGCCCGTCCGCCCGCCCGCCCATCAGCAGCGCCGTCGCCGTTCGCCGTCTCCACCCTCCTCAACCAAGAATAAAGCTTGCCCTCGTCGCACAGTGCCGGGCGGGACGCGCGAGCAAAGGACGCGGCGGCCCAGGCCACCAACCCCCGAGCCGCGCCCTGGAGGCTGGGGGGGGGAGGGGGCTGCCCGGCGCGCTGCCCGATTGCGCCGTGCCGCCCATTGCCATGTGGACCAGGCTGCTCTTTTGCCCAACGACATGACATGGTCGTACATACACATGTATATGCCTCTCGCACGCGAGCCTGGAACAGAGCGCCTCGGCAACCGTGCGCGCCAGCAGCAGCCAAGCCCGTCAGTCGGCCGCTCTGTCGAGAAAAAAAAAGCGAGACAATCGGGGTGCGCAGCAGACAGACAGGGCCGAGACTCTGGGAGGCCCCCTCTCTGGCTGGTCCCCCGTGTGCTCCGGAGGCGGGCCAGACGGACGCGCACAGTATGTGGCTCGCTCCCGACCGCACGGTACGCCTCATGGTAGCAAAACCTAAATCTCTTGGTCCGTGGAAGCTGCCGTCGACTCGCCTTTGGTGCACTGTAGGCGGCGTAGAGACTGCACTGCGCACACAGAGCACGCACGGAAATCCTCCTGGCTGGCTCTCACACACCCCCTCCCTTCCGTCTGCCAATCCTTGGACGTCAGATGCCGTCCAGTCTGGTTATTCTTGTACCCAGACGTCAGTCAGTCAGGTGGTGGTGGTGCGCCGCGCCCGAACCAGCCTGCATCCCCGGCCGACGAGGCGGGCGGGCGGGCGAGCACAGCCGCACCAGGCCGCGCCAGCTTTCTCACTCTCCCCCCCCCCGTTCGTGTTTATGACTTGGGACCTATAACGGATGCCTCTCTCTCCTCCCTCTCTCCCTCTCCGGCTCCTTGCTTTCTGCCTCGTTCAATTCTCATCCGTCCGCCCCCCCCCCCTCTTGCTCCGACATCAGGTCAGCCTGGCTTGGCCCCCCTCCCCCCCTTCTGCTTCCCCTCCCCGAATTCACGCGCCTACCTACATGCATATACGTACATACCCTCGATGCCTTCTGTGGCAACACGGACGGAAAGCGGGAAATGGAGGAGGAAGGGGGAGGGAGGGGGGTGGGCAGCAGGCGGCCGGGGAGTGTCCACTCAGAGCGCGGGCACGAGGCCGGAGAGGCCGTCATGGGCGGCCCGTCCGAGGCAGGGCAGCTTTTGGGCACCGCGAGCCGCCGCAGCCCCCCCTCTCCTCTATTATTGTTCCTGGCCCCGGGATTTCGCGTGACGAGTGGGGCCGAGACGCCAGTCGCCTCGAGTCACTGCGCCCGTGGTTGACGGAAGACAAGGGCACTGCCGGACCAACAACCTTGGCCGATGATTCAGTCGTGGCCGGACGGTGTGATTAGGCAGAGAGGCGGTCCAGGGACGATGCGGCCAGTACGGGGCACGTGTGTGCGCTCCAAAACCCACCCCGTTGGCCGCGCCCGGCTCCGCGTAGGCCCACGGTCTCGCTACGTCATGCTCGGTACGGGCATGTGTGCGGGCCACGACCAAACCCCCTCGAGCAGCCTGCTCCGTTTCGCGCGGCCAGACGATGCAAAGTCACTCAGCCGATCCGATGGCGCCCATGCACGAATGGATGCAGAGCAGATTTGGAGATGAAGAAGGAGCATGGGGGCCAACGGGCAGGAGAGTCAGAGAGCGGACGGCCCCACTGGTCCTGACTGGCCGGCACGCCACCAATCAGAACCGAAGGCCACCAATTGTACCTGCCTGCCCCGGCCCGCGTTGCAGGGCGAGAAGCCGAGATGCGGCAGGCCGTCGTCAGTCAATTTTGCATTTTCGTCTTGAGCCCACCCTCTTGTCGCCGTGCTCAGCCGTTTGTACGGAGTACAGATACTCTTCAAAGGATCCGCGCCTCTCCCCCTGCCCCCGTACCCCTCCCCCGGAAGGGCGAATTTCCATCTGCATCGTCGTCGCAAGCCACACGGCGATTGCAGAGGCAACCGCCATGGCACGTGTTTGTACAGTTTGACGCCGGCGACGCCTGCACTGTGCAGAAGACCCAGGCATGCCTCTCCGGGCGGGGACGAGGGGAAAGAAGGAAGCGCGGACGAAACCCCCGTCGGCTGGGGGCGCCGGTTGTCATTCCACCATCATTCCACGCGCTACCCTCTCCAGACCCGTGGCAATCCGGACATGATCGGTCAGCCAGGCCAAGGCGCATCGTGAGCGGACCTGGAGCCCTCGGCGTGCACCGTGTGTTCCCCGAAAAAGCTACATTTTTTTCGGAAGCGTGCCTTGCTGTGCCGGACGGAGCAGGCACCGAATTACAGTGGGGGAGGGGGGTTACTAGGACAGGTACTTGGACAGGTACCTAGGCACCTTGGCAGGAAAGGTCCCTCTCCTCTCTGCAGGTACTGCACATAATACATGCTGTCCTGTCCTTGACTGGTAACTACCTAGGTACCTACCTGACTCTCCTCTCTGCCTGGACTTGAAGCTGCCCTTTTCCCCCACCCATTTGCTCCTCCCACTTCAGCGACGCCGTTCGGAACCGGGTTGCGCCCGCACCCTCCTCTTCCCAGCGGCTACGGACGCCGGGCGCTTCGCCAACTCCGCCTCGGGCCTCGGCGTATGGCCGAGTTACCATCCAACAGCGTAGCTTCTACCCCAACAGACAGCTCGGCCGGCCGTCGACCTCAGTTCTCGGCGGCCACCAGCAGGCCCCCCCCCCCTCCCTCCTCTTTGCTCTTCCTTGCCCAAACCGGCCCCTGCTCGGGGGGCGGATATGCAAAGGGAGGGGGGCAACGGCCTTGCACGGGCCTTGCAAGCGCCAATGAAAACCGGCGTCATGCCACCCGACAAATGGAGGTTCCGTCTGCCGCCGCCGAGACATGCCCTCTTTTCTTTTCGGACCAAGGTGGGCCATTCAAGGACAGTGTGAGCTCGCAAAAGCCGCACATGGGGACGGGCCGCCGCCGACGCGCATCAATGGCCCTTCTTGTCGCTGAATGCCCTCGCAGAATGCCCTCGCTGAATGCCCTCGCTGAATGCCCTCGCTGCATGCCCACGCTTTCGGGGCCAGCATGGCCGCCGCCACCTCTGCGGGCAAGCGCTCGTCGCCCTCACACGGGACACGCCGGCTCTGTTCGTCCTCACGGGCCTCCGTTTCTGCCTCGTCTCGCCGTGCCTCCAGCAGGGCCTCCGTCCCTTCCGGCCACTGCCGGAGCCGAGTCCTCCACGTCCAAGATTACCGAGTGAGTGGGAGGAGTCTTCCTGGTACTCGGTACATGGGCCTCTGCTCTGCGACGCTCGAGGTACTTGGAAGGTTTCGAGCCTGAGGGCACGTGCATGCAACGCGTCGCACGCATGCCGCCATGGCTTGGGCCCGAGAAGGTTGACCGGCCAGCGCCGGACGCCTCGTGCCATTCAAGTATGCACAGTGCCGGCCAAAGTACAGGGGACCGGCCGTTGACATTCTGTCTGCATGCCGCCCGGCCGTGTCTCGACTGCGGCCGAAGCGTTTCGTGCTGACCCCCCTCCCCCTTCCCTTCTCGCTCCGGAACCTCTGAAGCGCTCGTCTCGCACCGGCCGGCCCCGTCGGCGCTGCTACTGGTGCGGTTGGAAAATGCCCATCCACTCCGGAGGCTACGCCTAAATCTCACCCATGGCCCTCGCCAGATGACCGAGCCGGCAACCGCCGTAATGTTCGCCACCGTCCGTTCCCCAGCCAGCCGTGCCGCCGTTCCCCGAACGTGTCACATGCTGCCTACGGCACGGGACACAGCGCACCTTCGGTAACTGAGAACGTCGCGTCTCGGCTCGACTCACATGGCACCGTGACGGAGCAAGTTCAACGACGGACGTTCGTCCACAGTGTTTTACTCGTGCCGGCCAGTATGCAGCGAGAAACACTGCGGCGCCATCTTCATCCCCTCCTTACTTTTTGTGCCATGCCGAACCCCCAGGAAAGCCCTGCTGAGAATGATGGCAACGATGTGCATTATATCATCCGTGACGGAGGGAGCAGTCTCGCCCGTTACGGGTATCATATGTACAGTACCCTTCGGCCCTGCCCTGATTATGGGACGGGCTTGATCATTACTGTCTGAACGAGAACAGCAGACAGACCATGTCCATCTGCTTGCCCAGGAAAAGACGAACCGTTGGTTTCGGCCCAAAACAAGAAGCAGGTTTGAATCCAAATGAGAAGCAAACTTTTTGAGTCGAGGCCCTCTTTCAGGCTCGTCGTGCGTCGCTTACTGATCAAAGCTTCCGGCGTGTAGCATCTCGTCGGAGCGGCCATTCATGACATTCCAGACCGACCGGGCCTCCTCGTGAATGCTCCGCTTGGCCGGGCTGCCGGACTTGGCAAAGGCTGCGAGCTCCTTCTCGGCCGTCTCTCGCTCGAGTTGCACTGTCTCGCGTGTTAGTCATCGGTCCATTCGCTAATATTTGCTCGTTTCTCTTGTTCCACGCGCTTCAAGCTACAGAGAGGCGACAAGGGTTTGAAGCCACCACCGAGCGATAATGAAGATGGGCAGGCGAGAAAAAGCAAGCAAGAGCTGGTCGCCGGGATAAGTGGGCAAGACAAGAGAGATGCTGCCAATCTTACCGTGCAGAAAGACGGCCGTTCGCTTGCCGGAGAAGAGAGCATGAGGCACGTTGGTGCTGTTGTCCGAGTTGGCGTCGCCGACAGCATAGACGCCGGGAATGTTGGTCACAAGGCCCTTGGATCCATCGGCCGTCAGCCGGCCGCCCAGTAGCTTGACGCCCATGGCCTCGCCGACCTTGGACGCCTGTTCGCTCTTGAAGCTGGTCAAGAAGGCGTCCCTGGCGACAGGCTCGCCGTTGGCAAAGGTGACGAAGAATCTGTCGTGCTCGGCAACGGTCGGGAGGCTTGGGTCTTCGCTGCCGTTGGTGCCATTGGCCGTTCGCTCAACAGAGGCAATGGTGCGGTTTTCCACCTTCACATTGTGAATCTTGAGGTAGTCTCGCCACCGAGGGCTCGCCTTGTCCGTGGCTATCTGCGCCATGGGCGTGTCGGTTCCGTTGACAAAGGCGACAATGTCCCTGTTGAGCGACAGGATCTCGCGCACCAGGCCGGGTATGGACTCGAGCGGCGCAATGAGCCCCAGTTTCTGGTCCGTGTGCTCGTGGCCGTCGCACCAGGGGCACCAGTAGATGCCGCTGCCCCAGTTCTCCCGAATGCCCGGCGTCTTGGGAAGCAGGTCCCGGAGCCCCGTGGCGAGAATGATCTTGCGGGCCGTCTTGGTCGTCGCCCGGGCGCCCTTGTTGGCGGCGTAGGTGACGCGGAAGTAGGTGTTGTTCTGCATCGGCTCGATCTTGGTCACGGTCCCGTTCCTCATCGAGACGGTCTTGTAGTGGGAGATTTGCTGCCGACCGGCCCACCGGTAGTATGCCGGAGTCACGCCTGGAGATTTCACGATGAGCAAACGTCCAGGTCGGCTGGAGAAGAGGCAATGGGCAGGGGCGGGTCAAGTGCTCACCGTCAAAGCCCAGGACATCGTGCATGTGCCGCGTTGGGCCGTTGCGATACTCGCCCGAGTCGATCAACAGGACGTTTCGGCGGACCCGGGCCAGGCCGCTGAGGGCACTCAACCCAGACGGGCCTCCGCCGACAATGATGGCATCGTGGTCGATGTGAGGCTCGCCCGAGGTTGCTGGTGCCGCCGTTGCGAGGAGGGGCAGGCTCGACAGCACGAGCGCTGCAGCAGCTTGGAACCACATGGTGAAGCTGTGGTGTTGAGGTCCAAGGAAGAGAGAGGAGCAGAGATTTTGTTTAGATATATGTGAATGGAGGGAGGGTGAAGAAGGGATCGAGGTTGAGACAAAACAAAGGGCTCGGGCAGGGGGCAGGGGCAGGACTGGGCAACAGCGGCCACTCGACACAAATCGGCGCCCAAGACTACAAGAGGAGACGGACTACGAGAGCGGGCGAGCAAGAAGACCTCCTTGGCGAAGGATTGGGACCCGGCGAGGGGGGGTTCTTATGGACGTGTCGACGACACCCACACGGCGGTGAGGCCGCAAACGAAACCTGCATGGCCAAGAGGCAAGGTTCCCAGAGCAGGACCCGAGCGGCTGAGGGAGATGATAGACTGACGATGATCGGAGCTGTTCTGGTCGGATCCTTGGGGAGGGGGAGAGACGCGGGGGTCGGGTCTCATTGCAGGGCTAATAGGGTAGCTCGTCGGTGGCTCGCCCGCGGCCGCAGCGATGATGTCGTCTAGACGGATTCGACAGGGATCGGCCATGGCACGGCAGGGAATAGGGCCGCCACTGGTCCATGCCGCCCCCCCAGCAGCGGCCTGTTTTCCTCATGCCGGCTCTCGCAGCGTGCCTAGCGTTGCCCCGGGGGGGGATATTGGAATGCGGCCCAATGAGGAAAAGATGAACGGGAGAAGTAGAACAAACAATGAGTGTGTGTCTGACAGAGAGAGCGGGACGGGCGAAGCTGATACGGTGGCACATGCCATGAACAACTATTCGCCCTATTCGTAGGCATGTGTGAATGGATAGACTTGTAAGACAAGAGGCCCAACCAAACTGACCGGGGACAGAATATTATTACATCGGCCGGCTGCTTCCTTTTTCCAATTGCCATGATATGTCCCCCTCTCCTCGTCCAACCCTTTGAACAGCCCTTTGAATAGCTCATGCTGTACGACCCTGTTCCTGCGTTACAAACTGCCCAGGCCCATTTCCACGCCGCGTGTAAGTCGCCGGCACACCATGGGTTCAGCCGACCATGCTGTATCCCGCGCGAACTCTTGTCTTCCTCCGGGGCTGCCGAGCTTGCCGAGCCATATCCCAATAGTCTCTGTTGCGCGCCGCCGTCTTACCACCTTTTTCCACGTGCGGACGGCCGTGGGGGGACACTCCACAACCAGCCTTGGCGCCGTATGTTTGCATATACAGCAATATTTTACCTCGTCGGTATTGCCCAGCTCGAGAGACAGCCAGCCACGGTCCCCGTTTTTTCCTTCTGCTCCTCTTTGTCCATACGGCGAATGGCCTGATGTGCGGCATCCACGCAAAGGGGCAGCGTCGTCCCGGCGCGCTCAAACGACGAGTGCTCCCGTCGACGGGGGCTTGAGATGTGTATATGAGGTAATGCCTTATTTGCCCTGATAATCGTCCCCACGACTTCCAAAAGCCGAGCCAAAAGTCCCGGCCCCCCATGTACGTAAAAACCGTCCGGTCCACTCACACAAGACTGGATTATCATCAGGCCCCATCTCCCGCCGCTCTCTCCTCTCCACGTGTCTCAGACGTTGAGGGGAGCAAACCAAAAGCATAAAGAAGCAAGCAGGGACAACAAAACGTCCCAGAAGGAAAACCCCACGTGGCCGTGAGGCGCAGTAAAACCAGGTGAGTGGCCGTAACCGGTGCTGACCGAGACATGGAGGGAGACATGGCACGCCACAAGGGCCGCGGCCCAACAGACAGACGGTTGAGAGCAAGCTTCGAGGGCACAGCGAGCACGAGAGTCCATGGCCGGAGCTCGTGCTCTACCGCCAAGCCTGCCAATGCCCGACTGGGGCATGTTTGGTAGCATGCCGGGCGGGCTCGCGACGGGCAGCACCAGATTGATAAGGCGCCGGATGCGAGTCTCGGTCGGCCATTTCGAGCATTTGTACGTACACGAAGAAATGACGTGATTGTTCTTTTCGAGAAGAGAGGAAAATAAAGTCCCAGACTGGCGGTGCTTCTCCGCCCACCGGACGCCGTGCGCACAGTGCGGCGGCAGCATCCGGCAGAGTCCCGCCGCCGCGGCCGATCAAGCTAATAATAGACGGCACAAGCCGGTCGGTCGACAGATTCCCCCCTTGGCTGGTGGCCGGACCGCGGCCAAGGCAGCGACCTTGGCGATCCATCGGTCCGGGTTGCTGGGCAAATTGCTCTTTTGCTTTTATCCGTCTTGCATTATCCAAGATACAGGGCATGACCCTCTTGTTCCTCGGCGGCCCCCTTCGGCATCCATCGCCTCGATGGGCCTTGCCCTTTGTTGGCTATGCCCGGCTCTATGTTTTGGAAAGTGCCTAGACCATCCGACGTGGCGTAGCAAGCCCCTGTATGTACGAATACATTCACCGCAATGCGCGCACCCATGGCCCCTTTCACTTTTGCGCCCAGACTCGACTGCCACGAGCCGGGCTCGGCCCTTGCGGCGGCGGCGACTATGCCGCGGGGATCGTGATGTCGTACTTGGCAAACGGAAACGACTCGAGGCTGGCCATGTACTCTGCCCACCCGTCTCCGAGCTCGCCGACCTGGTGGATATCGACGTCACCCGCCTCGCCGGTGCGCCCGGCCAAGACCTCGGCGTCGCGGCCTGCGTACTCGACCTTGAGCTTCGGGTGGGGACACCAGACAACGCGCATTCCCGCCCGCCGCCCCGCCTCGACGCCCGGCACCGAATCCTCAAAGACGAGGCACTCCTCGGGCGCGATGGGCGCCTCGCCCGCCGGCAGCGAGTCGTTGATGGTCTTGAGGGCCAGGATGAAGATGTCCGGCAGGGGCTTCCCGCGGCCGGGTTGCAGACGCGCATCATCGCCGAGGACACGCCGCTCCAAGGGGAAGTGCGAGAACAAATCGCCCAGGTGGGCCGTCTTGATGGCAAAGTTTCCAGAGTGCGAGCTGGTGGCCAGGGCCATGTGCACGCGATCCGTCCTGCTGAGGCTGTCGAGCAGCTCGACGACGCCCGGTAGGGGCTGGGTGGTGGGAAAGTGCTCCCGCTGGTGGACGGTGAGCTCCTTGAGGTACTCGTCATGCTGGATGGGCAGCTTGGCCCACTCCTGGAAGATTCGGTTTGCCTCGTGGCCCGGGCGGCCCTGCAGCTTGGCCTTGATGGACCACGGCAGCTCTGGCTTGCCGTGGTTTTCGAGGACAAGGTTGACGCATTTGGTGTAGAGGTCCTCCGTGTCCAGCAGCAGGCCGTCCATGTCGAAGAGACAGGCCCGGACGGGGGGGAACCTGCGGGGCGGAGGGAAGGTCAGAGAGACATGGTGCCGAGGGAATGTACAGCTGCCAATGCATGGCTTGTGACGGCCGGACTGGGGAACAGCCGTTGGAGACATACTCGGTCCGTGGCGCCATTGCTTCTTCCGCGCAGCCGGGGCGTCTCCCAGAGACGGGTTGCGGCGACAGTGGGCGAGTAGCGGGACGTCTTCTTGCTATGCTGCGAATTGTCTCACCGAAATGCGCTGTGGGTGAATGGATGAATGCGGGCCAGCAGCGTCGTCAAAAGGAGGAAACGAAGAGTCGACTCTTTTGCATGACTCCAAAAAGGTGACGGGGTGAGGGGCAGCCAAAAGCTCGGAACCACCCCTCCTCCCTCCCTTCTTCCCCCACAAATTTCCGGCCCACGCCTGACTAGCCCAGCCTCCAGCTCTCTCTCACTCTCTCCCCTCTGCTCTCTGTCCCTCTCTCTCCGTCACTCTACCGGCGTAGCCTCTCTGTTCCTCCCACCGCCATCGCCCGCGTCGAGGGAGCCTGTGTCGCACGTTCCCACGGGCCAACATGGGCTCGCCAGGACAAGAAAGCAGGGATGCGCAGAAGGACTCGCCTGATGCGCGCCAAGAGGGCGCAGACGAGCCGGAAGCTCTGAGGTTCTCCCCGGAAGAGGAGGCGGTGAGTCTTGATCCCATTCCTTGATCCCATTCCTTGCCGGAGCAAGTGTCTTCCAAAGGCGGGCCAAACGGCGCTCTCAAGCTCCCAATCGAAGTCAAGGCACGCTGACAGCATCGTCTCCCTCGACAGACGCTCCTCCAAGAGTCTCACTCCATCAAGGCAGAAGCCAACGCCCTCTTCTCATCGCGCGACTACCAGAATGCCCTCTTCCGGTACGACGACGCCATCGCCTCGTGCCCCAAGTACCTCCCATACGAGCGCGCCGTCTTGCAGAGCAACATTGCCGCCACCCACCTCAAGCTTGAGCAGTGGACCGAGGCCATCAAGGCAGCCACCGATGCCCTCGACGGACTGGCCGAGCTCGAGAAGCCCGACGCCGCGCAATCGAGCACTCCAGACGACGCCAAGGCCTCTGAAAGCAGCCAGGCCGATGAGAAGAGTGCGAGCGGACGCAGTGACCCGGTCAAAGGCGACGCTCACGCACCCGACTCCGACGTCGAGGACGAAATCGTCAGCAACGGCGCCCTGAAATCAGCCCCCGCACCCCCTCCCGAGCCCGCGTCACAGTCCGCCGCCGAATCCCGCAAGGCAGACATTCTCCGGATCCGAACCAAGGCCCTGCTCCGCCGCGCCCGAGCCCGCTCCGAGGCCGGCGGCTGGCAGAACCTCGCGGGAGCCGAGGAGGACTACCGCACACTAGTCGACATGCCGGGCCTGGGGGCCGCGGACTTGCGCACCGTGCGCGCGCAACTCAGGGCTCTGCCGCCGCGTACAAAGGCCGCCCAAGAGGCAGAGACGGCCGAGATGTGGGGCAAGCTGCGCCAGCTTGGCGACGGCCTCCTCAAGCCCTTTGGCCTCAGTACGCAAAACTTTCAGATGGTGCAGGACGAGAAATCGGGCGGATACAGCGTCAACTTTTCGCAGGGAGGGGGGTCCTCGTCGTGATGCCAATGCGCAACAAGGGCGTGAGCACTCGGATCAACATGGCACAGCGGTCCTGTCCCCGTCTCTCGCACTTTAACGAATAGCCTACGCCGTACCGAAAGTTTTGGAGGCAAGAGTTGCGTAAGAGCCGAATGGGCGTCCCTGCTTTGGCCCCAACTTTCAGGGACTCCGGCAGCGACTTCACCAGTGACGGGCACTGGCTGTGTCGCAAACGAAGTGGTGGTGCTAGAGATGGCGAAATCTCTCTATTGACCGCAGTCTCTATGATACGAGGCATGCGGTTCATATACTATGCCTCCAAACTCGACTGGCATTGGTATGGCCCGTCGGGGTGAAGACCGGCCCAGTTCGGGGCCCCTTTGAAAGCTCGACTTGGCGTCGAGGCAACCGCCCGTCGGAGTTGGAGCAGAAGAGGCGCTGAATGCGTCTCGTGCGGGTCGACGCCACAAACAGGACGCATCGACTACCACGGCTCGTCCAGGCCGTTTGCTTGTCCAAGCGGTTCCCGCTGCTTGACCGTTTAGAGAGCATGCCGTGGAAAGGCATCATTTCACTAGAGGAGACATTTGCAGTGGATAGTAGCGTTGTCAGTTCTTCAATGATGTCAACAGAGGCTCAGACATGATCAAACGGTTGCACAAGCCATGTCCGCCAAGTAGCCTTTGAGGGTGCAGCATCGTTTGAGGTGGACTGAGTTGACCTCTGGGATGCACGTGACTGCCGTCCATGACCTCACCAACTTGCCCCATCTCCAACTTCCTCCGACGAGCCCTCACCAGCAAGTCACGCCCATTTCCCAACGCTGCCAACCTCGACTCTTCACATGCCATGGTCCTGATATGAAGCAACACACACAAAAATGAGAACCCCCCGCACCGGGAACCACAATGGCTGAATCCGCGCCAGCCCCGAGAAACATCCTGCGCGGACACAAGGCCCAGATCCATGCGGCGGCCTTTGTCAGGGACAATGAGCGCCTCGTCACCGCCGACGCAGAGGGCTACGTCGTCGTCTGGGACCTTGTCGTGTTGCGCCCGGCCGCCGTGTGGAGAGCCCATGAAAACTCGATCCTTGGCGTCGAGGGCTGGGGGCGGGACAGGGTCATCACGTAAGGGCCAACCACCCCTTGCCATCGATTCGCTTGTGTGTAGCGGCTTGTGTTGCTGACGCGCCGGGCTCAAGACACGGGCGTGACCACAAACTCATCGTATGGCGGCTGGCGGAGGAGGATGAGCAGGGCCTCGACGTCGTCCTACCCGTCGAGCACGTTGCTCAGCCACGCCGCCAGCCGTGGATCCTGTACCTCCTCGATGTCAACACCCTCAACTTTTGCTCCTTTGCAGCCTGCCCCAGACGCGACAGGGAGACCCTCTGCGGGCCCGACGCCTCGTCAGACATTCTCGTGGCCGTGCCCAATACGCTCGCCTCTGAGGCCGTGAGTCTCCAAGACGCAAGCTTACACGGACACGCGCGCGACCCGGCTCTGACATCCGTCTTAGATTGATGTGTTTGCGCTTCCTGGCCAGTCGCGCCTTTATACAGTCAAGTCCAGCCTCAAGAATGGCCTCGTCATGAGCTTACGGCTGCTTCACCTCACAGGGTGCCTGACGTTGCTGGCCGGATTCGAGGATGGCTGCACATCTGTGCAACGTCTCAACCCTGCGGGCGCATGGGTCACGACCTATCGCTCCCGAGCGCACTCTCAGCCCATCTTGTCTCTGGACCTTCATCCCAGCCGGGAGTGCTTCTTCACGTCGTCTGCCGATTCCATCATTGCGCAGCACCCCATTCCCACGGCTCCGCAGAGCCTAACATCGAGGGCGAGTGCCACCGGGCAGAGCGTCAAAGATGGCGGCGCGTCTTTGACCAATTCTGCTGAGCCAGTCCCGTCAGCTGCATCCGAGGCCAAGGGCCCCGACGCATGTCGGCCAACGGAGCAGTTGCAAGAATGGAAGCACCCCCTCAAGACCATCAACACCAAGCATTCCGGCCAGCAGAGCCTCAGGGTCCGCTCTGACGGCAAGGTCTTTGCCACGGCGGGGTGGGATTCCAAGATCAGGGTCTATTCCTCCAAGACGCTAAAGGAACTTGCCGTTCTCCAGTGGCACAAGGTCGGCGCTTACGCTGTCGCATTTGCCGACGTAGGACAAGCCAGCAAAAGCGTAGCAAGCGACCAATCCTCTGCCAGACAGGTTGCGCAGGATTTGGGTGCAGGGCTGTCAAGGAGTAGCGCGGTCGGTTCCTTGGTTAGCAGCAACGGCGACTCCAGCGAGAGTGTCAAGGACCGGAGGATCCGCCTGGCCAGGTCGACACACTGGATCGTCGCGGGGGCCAAGGATGGTAAAGTCAGTCTGTGGGTTCTCTACTGAGAACGGCTCAGTGTCGTTTGGCGTGTGGTGATCACGGCTGGCTACCGATAGCTGGCAGCTGCAGTCCAAATGTTAGCATTGATGGGCGCTCACGCCTCGCTCATACGCTCAGCGGATAAAAGGGCGGGATTGGTCATGGTCCACTCGCTGCCCGCCGAGTCTTCATCTGCGCCGGATGGGCAGGGGACAGGTAGTCGCGAGACTAGACATGGCGAGGATGAGGGGCTTACCATATTGCCACCAATTCCACCGGTCCTGGCCACCAGCCAGTTCCCACCATACCTTGAGAATCCAGGCCGTCACGAGAGCGTCTCGGGCACCGAGGCTCATCTCCGCGCCGATCAGGAAGCTCGCCATGCCTCCCTGGACCAGCTCGCGCGCCAAGAGGCGGCTTTGCGAGTCGAACCACTCAAAGGTCACAGCCCCGTCCTTGGCCGGCAGGGCTTCAAAGATGGCATCTTGGCTCACGAGCTGGTGGTCTGGCCCGCGGGCGGCGCGGTGTACCCGGTAGCCTCGGGCCGTCGACAGCCTCCGGGGGCGGAAGCTGGAGATGCCAAAGGAGCAGAGACTCTGTCGCGAGGTGGCTTCGGCGTGAAAGGGAAAGGTGGGCGCCGTGACGTGGTTTGGGTGCTTCAGGTCGTACAAGTGCCGGGCTCTCGTCGACACTTGCGGGGCGCCGTTGAGCTGCTTGACCTGGTGCTGAAGACGTTGGACGCGCACGACATGATCTGTGTCTCTGAGGAAGCCGATGGCGTGTGAGAGCTCGTACAGCGGCGGTGTCTGCGGGTCGTCTGAGCAGACGAAGCGGCCCACCACCCGCAGAGTGACGGGGGGGAGGATGTGGCTGTTGGGCAGCTCGCCGGCGCCGCCGTACGACGGGGGCTCTGCCATTTCGTTGGGCAGAGAGAGACTGGCCGCCTTGACGGAGTGAAGTCGCGTGCCGTCGGTCAAGCATGGGACATGCTGTTCGTGATTCACCATACCTGGCCACCTTTGGCCAGCCGAGAGTCGATCCGAGAACTTGAAACAGCAGGAAGGTAGAAGACGCGTGTAGGGTAGGCCGGCTACCTCGGGTGCTTAGTCAGCCTGTCGACCTCTGAGCTGGTCCGTCCCCAATTCTCCGCGGCACAAGACATCACGGGAATTTGCATCTTCGCGGGCCATTGCGCCTCAAGGATGGCGACCGAGTCTCGGAACCCCCCCTGACAACCCTCTTGCAGCTCCATTGCCGTCTGGACCTACCTCGCTTGCGCCCGTATCACCACCACCACCACCACCATACCACCATGCTGCGCCGGCTCGGAGTCGCCCCGGCCACGGCACGGCACGGCTCCCGCAGCGCAGCCCCCAGGCCACGGCGGGCGCTGTGCGGCACCGCGGCGGCGGGCGAGACGATCCCCTCGACGTCGATCCGTGTGCTACGCAGCGTCGAGGCGATGCGGCGGTGGCGACGCCCGCTCGCGCTCGACAGCCGCAGCGTCGGCTTCGTGCCCACCATGGGCGCGCTGCACCGCGGCCACCTCGCGCTGGTGCGGGCCGCCGCGCGCGAGAACCACCACGTAGTCGTCAGTCTCTTTGTCAACCCGGCCCAGTTCGGCGTTCGCGAGGATCTGGCCTCGTACCCCGTCACCTGGGATGCCGACGCCGCCGCCCTGGCCCGCCTGGACCGCGACGTGGCCGGCGACGGCGGGAACCTGGCCGGCGGCGTGTCGGCCGTCTTCGCCCCCTCGACGGCCGACATGTATCCGTCGGGATTCCCGGGCCAGGACGTCGCCAGCAAGGGTAGCTTCGTCACCATCACCCCCGTGGGCGAGCTGCTCGAGGGCGCCAGCCGGCCCACCTTTTTCCGCGGCGTCGCCACCGTGTGCATGAAGCTCTTCAACATCGTCCAGCCCGACCGCGTCTACTTTGGCCAAAAGGATGTCCAGCAGACCGTCGTCATCCGCCGCATGGTCCGCGACCTCATGCTGCCCACCGACGTCGTCGTCTGCCCCACCGAGCGCGAGCCCGACGGCCTGGCCCTGAGCTCGCGCAACGTCTACCTGGGCACCCGCCGCCGCCGCGTCGCCGTCGTCCTGAGCCACGCCCTGCGCGCCGCAGAGGCCCTCTACCGCGCCGGGAACCTGGATCGCGCTTCCTTGCTGGGTGCTGCGCGCCGCACTTGCGCCCGTGTCGCCGACGCCCAAATGGGGCTCCCGCCGCACCAGAGGGCCGTCTTTGAGATTGACTACATCTCCTTGGCCGACCCGGACTCGCTTGAAGAGGTGGACGTGGTGGACCCCTCGCGGGGTGCCGTCGTCAGCGGCGCCATTAGGATGCTGCCGCTGGAACAGGCACAGGAGGGTGAGGATGTCGGTCACGCCGGCGGGCCGCTGGTCAGGCTCATTGATAATACCATTCTTCCACCGAGAGCTACGTAGGGGGGGGAAGCCGAGGGTGGCATCTAGAAAACCGTACCGCAAGGCATAGGATAGGGATAGGGAAGGGAGGAACAGGAGTAGGCGGCTGTTCTCGAACCCACCGACAGGCAGATGGCACATGACAGGCATTTTGCCTCTGATACTCTGTGCTGCCGAGTCAGTCGACAACTCGTCGGCTTGGGCAAGCGTACTACATAGCGTGCATTTCCATGGGTATATGTAGTGCGAATGGCAGGGATGCCCGTGTCCGGGTGGATCAAAGGTGAGCCCTCCCGTCCAGCTTTCTCCTGCGCCTCCCCTCCTGCACGCTTCGCTTCAGTGTCTCTTGGTCCTCGCGGCTCAGCCGACTCGGCACCTTTGCCTTGCCGCCCCTTTCGCCCTCGGCAGCCTCCTCAAACAGCTTGCGGCCCAGCTGGTCCGTCAGGTGCAGCACGCGCGAGCTGACTGTCGCGCCATCGCGCCGGTTCTTGCCCTCGCGACGGGCACTCGCAATCTTCTCCGTGAAATCCCATAACTTGCCTTCGGCTAGCAGTGCTCCCGTCTTGGAGTCGCGGGACGGCCGCCACGAGGGGTCCAGCTGGATGCGGGGTGGGATCTTGGGGTCCTTGCTCTTGACCACATGGACCATCTGGTCCTGCTCGAAGCGCGTATACGAATTTTTGAGTGTCTCCTTGTTGACTGCCTCAAAGTAAGAGAGGTCGCCCTGGTGGTAGAGCGTCTTGCCGAGCTGTACAAGGGTTAGCACCCCTCCGCAAGCGTCTCCGCAAACGTCAACTCACCAGCTGCGCGCTATCTTGCGTTTTCGTCTGCTCAATCCAAATGTCGCCATTCTCACCCAAGGGGGGCGTCAAGCCCATGAGAGACACGGCCGCCAGCCAGCTGGCTTCGATAAAGGGCCAGAGGAGGAAGCAGTAAAAGTCATAATTCTCCCGGCCCGCCCTCCTCTCCTCGTTGGACAGGCCGACCATCGTGATGTTGCCGCTGGCGTCACGATCGAGACGCACGACATGATCGGCTTCCAAGCCACGCAGCGTCTTGTCCAGGTTGACGGCTAGGCCTGCTCCTGAGAAGATGAATTCGCCGCGGAACAGGGACGAGAGAAACAGCACATGCGCTCGGAGGTCTTCAAACGAAATGTCCTGCATCGATGACCCGCCTCCGCGCTTGACGCGCGTGTACATGGACACGCTGACCAGGGCCTCGTATATAAAGAGGTGGATCGTCATGTTGCGATAGAATGAGAGTTGGAACCGGTCGACGGCAAAGTAGGTGGGCTCCGCAAGGTCATCCAGCACACCCACCAAATCTTTGCCCAAGACTTCCAGTCCCCGGTCGACAATCTCGGACAGCGGTGCGTTGCCAAAATGGGCGACGCGGCCGCCTTTGGCACGGATGCGGGCCGTCAGCCACTCGACACGCCGCATCAGCTCCTGCTTGCCGACCCCTCGGCCTCGGAGGGTCAGGAGAACGGTTCCGATGAGCGCCGTGGGCATGACAACGGAAACGTCGTTGATGTCTCCGAGGACCTTGTACCCCAGTGTGCGTAGTATCTTTTCTCGAACTGCCCTGACTTCAGGGTTGTGGTGATCCGTGTCAAGGCCAGCCGGAACCCTGGACAGCCGCGACAGTTGCTCGTCAATAAACTTGCGCAGGCTCCAGGGTTCATGGAACCGCACATCGACCCTCCCCAACTGCAATGAGAGGACCGAGGAGCCGCCCGAGAGGAAATCGGCCAAGTTCTCCTTCTTCTTGGGAATGCCGAGGAGCTCAGTGACGTAGCCTTCGGTTTCGATGACCTTGTCGTACTGAGTGCTGACGGGGCAGATGATGGCGTCGTCGACGCGGCCAGAGAGGATGCTGTCGAGAATGAAGCTGAGGATGCCAAACTTTGGCGGCAGCAGCTTCCCAGTGCGCGATCGACCGCCTTCGATGAAGCACTCGAAGTTGTAACCCTCTTGAAGCAGCGTGTCTACATACGACTGGATCAGGGCGGTGTAAAGGGCGTCGTCTCCAAAGGACCGTCTGATCCACATGGCGCCTGCATGCTGCAGAAAGCTCCCGACGAGAGGAAAGTTGAGGTTGTCTCCAGCGACGACGACCGGGAGGGTGAGGCCAAGTCGGTAGCAAATCAGTTGCAAAGAGACATAGTCAACGTGCGACCGGTGGCTGGGCAGAAAGACTATGCTCTGCTTCTTCTTGGCGGCGACATCGGCAACCTTCCTCAGGCGAAGCACCTCTTCGCTGGAGACGTGGATGCCTTGGTGGTAGGCGCGTGTGAGAAGCTGCGTCACGAGGTAATAGGCTCCGCGGATGAATGTTTTGCTCTCCATCTTGCAGATCATGTCATCGGTGAGCTTTTCGGCAACTTCTTGAATGCCACTCTCCAGCTCGCTACGCCGTTGTGCGCGCTTTATACTGTAATCCTTGTGGTTCTTGCTGAAGAAACCCCCCTTTTCTTCGACGGCGACGCGATTCTCGGCCAGTTGGGCGATGCGTTCTTGAAGCAGCGGGGCGGAGAGCACAGAAGACTTCATGTTGTCGGAGAAGCCGGGGTAGAAGACGGGCTGTCCGACGACTCGATCGTAGGCACGCCATCCTTGGCCAGACACGTATAGCGACACTTCACGTAGGAATCTGCAGACGGGAGCATCAGAAATTGCCACGGCCGACGGGGGTACGGAAGGCATCGTCACCCACTGCAGTGGCTCGGTGCGAAAAGAGGCAAACTGGTTTAGCAGGGCCTCTTCCTTGCCCTCGTGGGCGGCACCCTGCGGCTCAACATAGCCGCTGGGCTGTAGTGTGATCTCGTCGCCGAGGATCTGCAGATCGGGGGCCGAGCTGTTGGCCGGGTCGAACGAGTCGTCGCTGTTGACCATGGCGACGATGACGTCTCAATGAGAGACAAAAGACAACAGGCGGAGTAGGAGTGGATGGCTTGGCTTGTCCCGGGCAGTGGCATCGTCTCCAGCGGCGTCTGGGAAGATGAAGCCGCTAAAGGAGGCGCGTGTATCGCAAGGGGGAGAGTCCCATCCATGCTTAATGTCTGGCACCGGCGTCGCGGAGCCGGATAACTTGGGGCAACTGGAAGTCTTGGTGGGTCATGCCGGGCCGAGGGCAGGAGAAACATGTGACTTGGTAGCTCGCAGGTACCCGGTACGGATCTGCTTGGGCGAGGAGGGGCGTGAGAGGTAGAGCTCGGCGCACACTAGGCAGCGAGGTACTTCGTCCCGGAAGCACGTGCTTAGTAGGCATGTACAGACTGTCATCGACACTGATGGACATGGGTCTTGGCATGGGCGGGAGAAAAGCTTCACGAATGACGAATGACGGCCCATGCTGCCGGCGGAAAGGAGCACTCGTCTGCCCGCCCTGTTCTCGATAGCCTCTCGTCGGAACACCCGTCAGCTCCTCGCTGCTGCACCCGTCCCGCTGCCAGCCACCATGGTGAGCCCGGCAAACCCGCAGCAGCAAAATGCCACGCAGAACCTTCTCGCCCGAGCTCATTCGCCCGACAGCGCCGTCCGCATCTATAACGGCAAAATCCAGCACCGGCCTCTCCATCTGAAGCCCACGTCGCCACCTCCGTCTGTTCTCAACGCGCGAAATGCCCGAAGAAAAGCTCGAGAAAACGCCAAGGCCAAGGCCAAGTCAAAGGTCAGGCCCAAGCCCCTGTCGTCACGCGAGCGGCGGCGACTTGGCCTCGACGACATTTCCAGAGACGGCCATAGATACGAAATCTACGAGCCCCTCTACGGCCTTTGGCTGGGATATGCACGAGAGATTCTAGGCAACGACGTCTTCACTGGCGGCCCGGCGGCGGCGGCCAAATTGGCGAGTGCCGAGTTCCATGGGGCTCTGACTGAGGTAGTCAGGAGCCGGTGTCCCAGCCGGGTGGGCATCAAGGGCATTGTGGTGCGCGACCGCATGTTCGTCATGGAGATCGTCACCAAGAACAAGGGGCTCAAGATTGTCCCCAAAGAAGGCACTACGTTCCGCATCGAGGTGCCCGCTGACGACACGGCCGGAGAGCAAAGGCAGGAGAGGAAGCCTTTTGCCTTTGAGGTCCTTGGCGATCAACTGATGCTTCGGTCTGCGGATCGGTCCAACAAAAAGTTCAAGACCCATTTCCTCCATAGCCTTTGACCGCTCGCGATGTAGACCCATCGCTCGGGCCTGAAACCACATTGGGAGGATGAGCGACTGCGGTCGCGGTTTTGTTGACGGCCGTCCTTCTTTTCCCTGAAAAACCTGGCGCAAAGAAAGCCTAGCGAATGTGAGCCGAATACACACGCTATTGCCGAGTCTCAACTACGGAATAAGGTACGGCATGGGCTGAGCAACTACCGGAGGCCACTATAAGTGACAATTTCTCCTTCCAGGGCGTCACGATCTCGCATATTCGGATACACGTGTGCAAGAAGAAATTGTCATGCAAGAGACGTTCTCCCGCCCGCGCTGCTTGGGTCTGTCGCTACGTTGGGGTCCCATTCCTATCCGAGTGCCCCCATACCAACAGCAGGGCTACCCTGTGGCATTTTGTCCACAGCACATTGGGACTTGCAGAGCCTTTACCCCCGTTAACGTGCGAAGCCTGCGAGACCATGATTTACAGAAGGGCAGTTGCCGCACAAAACCCGTTGTATCTGGGGGCAGCCATGGCGTGGCATGGCATGGCATGGCATGGCAGGCACAAACGCAATCACCTGCAGAAAGGCAGCGCAGAACTACGGCAGGGGAATTCGGGGCGTTTGTTGACACCATACCATCCCGGCCGTGTATGCATGCATGTTTGCACAAGCCACAATCGATGTCCTCGGATGGCCCGAGACAACCATGGCAGGTTCTGCTGGACACGGGCAATGGTGGTGGCATGCTGTCCACGAGCAATCGAGCACATGCGAAGGACTGCAAACTCCAACATCTAATCAAGATTTACTGTTGGTTAAGTCTGACTAAGCTCCTAATTTGTGATTTGTTCCTGTAAGCCATAGGTTGGACGGGAGCCGTTGGGATGGCGAGAATGATGGGCCGACAACGCATGCGCCATGGGATCGCCATGGCGGCCGCATGGATGGGGCCCGAAGACAAGGAAGGCACTTACGATGATTGACAAGGGGAAGCACACCGCTCCTCGTCAAGCCACCGTGATCTCTTCCGACCACGGTTCATGGGTAAGAGAGAAGAGATGCTGCTGATTTGGGTCATGCACAGTATGAGTCATGTATGCAAAGTACTGTAGGCGTACCTGGTAGGAAACATATCAGCCTTATTTTTTCACGTATGCCTCCCGAGCTGTTTCTCTCGTTCACATTGTCGTCACTATGCAGGTCAGTCGTATCAGATATATCAAGGGCTGGGTTTGTTGCTTGGTAGGATTCAGCCGGAAGCAGACCACGGCTAAAACTCGGGTAAAGACGGCGACACTCTTCTGATCATTGGACGAACCGGCCGACCGACAGATGCTGTCCTGGGGCATTAGAGGTACCTGTAAAAGGGCTCCTAGGGCCGCTACAAGTACGGGCAAGCACACGCACGGCCACCGAGATTTTACAAGGTACTTAGTATCAGGTATCTCGGGTAGACACTCAGCGGTAAAGACTGGGGCAGACCTCGCGCGACTCCATTTTTGTCTTTTCTTTTTGCCAAACCTAAACCTCACTCAGGGTTTTCCACCAGCAAACAGTCATTCCGTCACCTCCTCACCGTCCTCTCTTCTCTCGCCCTGTATAAAGAAATAATCAAAACATCAACCGCGTCCATTTGCCGCTCCACTGCCCGCGAGCATTTGCATCAGCAGCCCATCGCTACCCAAGAAGCGTTGCGTTTGACCTCCCACCGCGCCTTTCCGACTTCACGTCTGCCCGAGTCGACCTGCATCGGTGCACGATTCCAGCTTCTGTCCGCCCGTGACGCCCAAGCCTGAAAACGTCGTGCTGGTCATACCAAGATGCCGTCCAACCTGCCCTCGAGCTTCGCCTCGGCTGCAGCTGGTCAGAATGCGAACCGTGATTCGCGAGCCGGAAGAGGCGATGGGAGGGGAGCTTCGGGAGGCGACTGGTAAGTTTGTCCCCTTGTCATACGTCTTGTCTACGTTTCAGGCCGCATTTTTTGCCTTGCATTTCTTCTGGCCCGTTAGAAACTGCTGTCTGTGGCTTTGCCCCGCGCTCAATTGCTTCACGGAGCCCTTACTTGCTGCTTGGCACCGTGATGGCAAACAGCCGGCCAGCCACGTCTCAGCCTTGCCCACGACCTACGTTATCAAGCCTTGTACCGTCGCTAATCCTGTGACGCCGAATAGGTCTCGTCGAGACGGTCGCTCAGCCAATGGTACCTTGACTTTCCGGCGCTCTTCGACAACCCCTACGGGCCACGCCTCGAACCCCCTTCCACCCCACGACAACGCCGTCCAGCCTCTGGGCATCGACGAGACGCCCGCCGTCCAGCCCCAAAACTACGAGCCAGGCCCCTCGCGCTACACAAAGGACGAGCTTCTGGACATGTTTCGCTCTCAAAACCCCGCCGACGATCCCTCGCGCCTCTTCATGTCTGGATGGAATCCTACCAGCCTCAACGGCGGCGGCTCTAGAGGCTGGGGCAAGAGTGGTGACAATCCCGTCCCGCAGGAGCCCGGTGCCTGCTGGGACCAGAATGGAGACATCGCGCCCATGGGACTGCTTGACTTGTCCCCTGAGGAGAAGGAGGTAGGCGCAGATCATTGGTTGCAACCTGCAGCTCCATCTGACCATCGCCGACAGGCTTTCTTGACGGAAATCAATTCGCCGCTCAAACCTCCCTCTCAGAACAAGGACGGGCATCAGGGCAACCTCAATGGCCGAAAGTCGTCGGTCTCGCACGGCGCTGGCAATGCCTTTGGCGTTAACTCTCCCTCCTCGGCGACGCGGCCGGGGACTCGACGTCGCGAAACCATGGAATCGAATCCTTTTGGCGGCGGCGGGCTCGTTTCGCCGACCGCCTCTGGGCGCTTTTCGCGCGAGGACTCGTCGGCCTGGCTCCCTCGTAAAAGCAATGAGCTGAGGGAATCGGAACCCGACGACCCTGACGTTGATCAAGCTTCCCGCGAGAACCTGGCAAAGCTGTCTACGAGCGGCCTCGCCCGAGGCAATACAGCGGGTGGGGGTGTTAGCATGAGTGCAATCTGGCCACCCTCGGGTCAAACGACGCCGGGGACTGGCGGGTTCGGCAACTTTTCCCTACCCTCCTCGGCCGTAGGCGACAAGCGTGTGGGAGGCGCTGGCAGTCGACTTGCCCATCTCATCCCCAAGGAGAGCCATGAAAACTCGGCAAAGTCTGGCGATAACCAAGCGTCCTCCAGTCAGCAGTCTTGGCGTCCTCGTCCTCGCACCGCCACGGACCCTTTTGGGGAAGAGGAACTATCTGGCAGCGCCGTGCTTGGCGGCTCGCAGGACACCAGCGGGGCCGGGAATCCCCGCGTCGGGCGAGTGGGTGTTTTGGGGACTCCCATCAAGGGCTCGACCGGCGACTTTGGCATGTCGGGCTTGAGCCTGGGTGGCCAGTCGGGCGACAACGGCCCGGTGAGCCCGTCGGAGACCAACCCGTATCGAAGCCCTCCCAACGATCGTCATGACCATGACCAAGGCGATCCGAGCGGCACAGAAAGGTTCAGTGCGGCAACTCAGAACGAGCAGCACTCCACCGTTGGATCTGTCGCCCGCGGATTTGGCACGGCGGCCTTTGAAGGAAGTGACCGTAGCCAAACCTCGAGCGTGGGACCCAAGGGATACTCTCTTGGCAGCCTCTCGGGCTGGCCCGCGACGGCAGGCCCATCGGTCGGGACACCGGATCGAGAGCGGCCCAACTTTGGCAATGTCTTCGGCAGCTCCTTATTCAGCCCTGTGGGTGACCTTCAGTCTCCCGGTCTATCCAACCTCAGCAACGTCTTTGGTCCGGCCGGCACTGGCGGTCTCGCCACTGGCAACATCGGTCGCGGGAGCAAGCTCGGGTCCCTTTTCCCTCCCGCCATGCAAGCACAAATGCAGTCTCACGAGCACGAGCACAACCTATCCGACTCAATGCCAGATCCCCGTCAAGGCCACCCGCTCGGGGCCATTGGCCGAAGCAACATGCCCGGCCCGGCACGCGACACGGAGAGCCCAATGCGAGCCAACCGCGGCATGTTTGAGGAACTCTTCCCCTCCAGCGACGCTGCCAGGTCTCACGGGTCGTTCAGTGCCGCAGAGACCCCGCAGCCGCCCGGGACCGCCGCAGGAGCTCAATCCTTTACGCCGGTCAGCGGCGGGCTTGCCTTTGGCGGAGGTGCTCAGTCTGGGAACGAGCCGCCCTCTGCCCAGGTTCGTCAAATGGTCATGCCCGATCGCATGAGGTGGGTCTACTTGGACCCTCAAGGCCAGGTGCAAGGGCCCTTCACCGGACTCGAGATGAACGACTGGTACAAGGCCAATTTCTTCACGCCGGACCTTCGCGTCAAGAAAGTCGAGGATCCCGAGTTTGAGCCCCTAGGGCAACTCATCAGGCGCATAGGAAACTCTCGCGAGCCGTTTCTCGTGCCCCAGATCGGGATCCCTCACGGGCCGCCGGCTCAGGGCGGTCCATTCACTGCCGCACCCAACAGCGGAGGCGTGGTCCCCCCTCTCAGTGGCGTGTTTCCCAGCTTTGGGAGGACCCTTACCGCCGAGGAGCAGAACAACCTGGAGCGCCGCAAGCAGGAGGAGCAATATCTGATGGCTCAGCAAAGGGAGTTCATGCTGCGACAACAGGCCATGACCAAGTTTCAGATCCAGGGAGGGCCCGGCTTGCAGCATCATTCGAGCGCTCACAGCCTCCAGAGCCAGCCCAGCTTCGGCAGCATGGCCTCTCCTATCGGGGTCCCTCCGCAACAATCGCAGCAGCAGCCTCCGCATCCCATAGGCTCGATCCCCCCTGGAGGGTACCATGAGCTTTCCGCGGGTGCACAGTCGGCAATGCGGGCTGGTCCGGGAAACGCAGACCCCTTCCGGTCCGACGACATGGTCCATCTTTCCCCGGCCGAGCGCCAAGTCTTGGCTACTCTCCAAGGCGGCTCTGCCGGTAATGAGCTGGCCGCGCTTCAGCAGCGAGGAATCCTTCCCGGAGACGGGGAGCTGAGATCCGGTCTACCCGAGACTGACCAACTCTTGGACGATCCCGAAGGATTCAGGGAGCGCCTTCAAGAGTTTGAGGAGTTGCGTGCCCAGCACGAGGCGGAAAGGGTTGCCGGCACCGCGGGAGACTTGGCAACTGTGGACATGGCATTGGAGGCGGCTGCGGCTGCGGCTTACGAAATTTCCGCCGCTCAACTCGCCACAAACGCGGCGCCGTCGACCAAGGCTGGCAAGACCGGGGCGAAGAATGTCGACGACGACGACGACGCCCTCTCGCTTACCCAACTGGTGCAAAAGACCCAGGCCGCCGCAGCCGCAGCCAGTCAACCGGCTGAACCTGACATGCCAATGCCATTCCCTCCCCCTTCCATATCGACGCCTCTTCCAGCCCCGACTGCACAGAGAGTCCGGTCTAACCTCCCGGAGCAGTACAGTCGCTCCCAAAGCGGAACTCCGGACGCCGCTCACCCTCCACCATTGGCGCCATGGGCCAAGGATCCCGGCTCAGAAGGCCAGAAGGGGCCTAGCCTCAAGGAAATCCAAGAGGCGGAGGCGCGCAAGGCGGCCAAGGCCGAGGAAGCTGCCGCCGTCATGCGTAAAGCTGCTATTGAACAAGAGGCTGCAATGTTGCGGGAGAAGGAGCGGCAAGCCTCGGTTGCCGCGGGCCTCCCGTCCACGAGCACCTGGGGTCATGGCTCGCCAGTCTCGGCGGCAAGTCCATGGGCAAAGCCGGGCCCCGCAAAGGGTCCTGCTCCCGGTATTCAGACCGTCGCAACACCTGCAAGCAAGAAGACCCTGGCCGAGATTCAGCGTGAAGAGGAAGTCCGCAAGCAAAAGGCAAAGGACGTCGCCGTCCACTCTAGTATTCCCGCCATCACGTCCAAGAGCTACGCAAACCTTGCAGGCAAGCCCAATCAGCTTCCAGTCTCGACTTCCCCGTCTCCTGCGGCGGTGGTGGGCGCCGGCTGGGCGACAGTTGGCGCCGGTGGCAAGGTCAAGGTCCCTACCGGGCCAGCGGCCCAAGGCCGGCCCCTCAGCTCCAGCAATGTCAAAACGCCGGCCTCGATTGCCAAGCCTGCTCCCAAGACCCCAGCTGCCGTAAACAACGGCAGCGGCCGGGCTGAGGCTACCAACACTGCCGTGGAGGAGTTCAGCAAGTGGGTCCGCCGGGAGCTGTCCCGGGGTTTAACGAACGTGATGGATAGTGAGTGGACCCGTTCCCTGCCATACGGCCGGACGATGGGACCTTGCTTACAATGATGACAGTTTCCGAGTTCCAGGGCGACCTGGAGGCGCTCCCGCTCGACACGGGCGTTATCGCCGACGCCGTCTACATCAACTCCAAAACGATGGACGGCCGTCACTTTGCCGAAGAGTATGTTCGTCGGAAAAGGCTGGCCGACAAGGGAATCGTGGAGAAGCAGCCTTCGTCTGACAACGCCAAGTCGGGCGGCTCGTCTGGCGGGTGGTCCGAGGTTGCGAAGCGGAGCGGCAGCACGCAACCCAAGGACAATGACGGCGGCAGCATGCAGGGCGCAGGCTTCAAGGTCGTGCCGAGCCGGAAGAAGGGCAAGAAATAGAACGGGTTGTCCTTTGACGTACTGAAGCAACGCCGGGCTTGAGATTGCTTCGAGGCTGCCCTGGTTGTTCCTGAGCTTGCCTGCTTGCATCTCTTTGCCCCCTGCCTGCTCTGCCTTGGTCTGTCGATTACTTTTGGGTGGATAAGGAATGATGCCTGAGCTTTACTTGTTTTGCAAGAGCTTGTTGGGAAAATGCACCGGTCGTTGAAGTGGCGGCGAGGCGACGGGGGGGATCAACACCCAAGCGTGTGATACTCGGCGGGAAGTAAAAGTACGAGGCGTGGCGGTTTGCTGGCAGCAGCGAGGTTGCGGACGATGTTATATTTTTGTATGGAAGCGGTCATGAGTGGCATGTGTACACACACACGGTAGCGAATATCCGTCCATGAAAGCGCTGTATGCGAAGGATGAACAGCACGGGCCAGCGTCGAAGTGGTGATCTCTAAAGGCGGCATAGAGGAGAGAGACGGGCCTGAGCCTCGGCTAGGGTCTAATTTCGCGAGGCACTCTCTCCTCACTGTCCCGGTCAGATGGCCTCGTCTCGTCTTCTTTCTTTGGCGGCGCATCTCGGGCGACCTCCCATGTCCGAACCGACTTTCGAGCAAAAGTCGCCTTCTGCAACAAGCCCCGTCTATATTCCATCGCGTTGGGCCTCTTTTTCACCCATCCATTCTTTTTTGAATCAGCGGCCCTTTCCTCCGTTTACTTGTCCAGCCTGAGCCCCTCCAAGACGCCCTCGAGCGTCGCCCACCCCTCGCTGCCCTCCCAGCGCTCCCTTGCGCGGCCCATGACGCTGCGCACGGCGCTCCTCGCCTTGCCGCGCCACCGGGCCCCCACGGCCTCGACCCCGGGGCCCCAGCTCTCGAGGGCCGAGACGAGCTCGTCGGTGCGCTTGACCACCTCGGCCCACGCCGCCTCGTCGTCGCCCGCCGCCCAGTCTGACGCGACGGCGGACTCGCCGGGGAGCAGGCCGCTGCCCGAGGACCCGACGGCCGCGCGCCAGGCCCTCTCCGAGGCGTCAATGGCGTCGGCGTAGTCGCGCCGCCAGGTGCGCAGGCGTGCCACGAGAGCCCACAGCTCGGCGCGCTGTGTGATGAGCGGCACAACGTCGTCCTCGAGGAGCCGCGTCACGAGCCGCTCCATGGAACCTCTGGGGGGCTCGTAGACGCCGCTGCCCGCGTCCTTGTCCTTGGCCAGTACCGCATCGTGCAGCAGCGCCGAGAGCACGTCCGTGTCGATGGCATCTTCGCTTTGACGGATGCGCAGCACGTGCTTGTAGGCGAGGACAATGTCGGCCATCGAGGGGGGGTCCATGCGGGCCGCGAGGGTGAGGACGTTGTCCCAGATGCGCCAATTGTCGTGGGCAATGGACGCGCCCTTTTTGTACGCGGCCAGAGACTGGGACAGGAGAGTGCCGGGGTCGCGCGACATTCCGGGAGTTGCTTCGGTACTGGCCTCGGCCTCGGCCCCATCGTCCTCGGCCTTTCCGGAGCCAGCGTCGGCCGTGCCGTTGCCCTTTCTGGCGTCGGCCGCCACCTCGCAGTACAAGCTCCACAGAGCACTCCCCAGGTTACTCCATGTCCTCGCGTCCTCGCCACCCGCCATGTCCGTGGAACTGCTGATGGAGCGGCCATACGCCCCCGCGGCTTCGTCAAACTGGCCGAGGCGCAGGTTGATGTCGCCGAGGCGGCCCCACATCTCGGGGCTGAGGCGGTTCACAGTCGTAGCCATCTTGTACGCCGCATAGGCTTTTTGCCAGTCTTGGCGCTGCAGGTAGTGTTCGCCAAGAGACTTTTGGGCGCGGGCGAATCGACGGTTGGAAATCTCCCACGCCCGTTTGTAGTAGCCGGCTTCGTCCTCGAGGTCACCGAGAATACACCAGAGTCGAGGGGCGTTGGGCGGCGGCGGCGTTCTCTCGGGGCCCGTGTAGTCACCAGGCTTGAGGAGTGTCACATCTTGTACCCCTTCGTCATCTGGGCCAGTCGCTTGCGCAGCCTCATCGCCAGTCCGATGGAAGAGCCGCCATCGAACAATGGCCTTGGCCTTTTCCTCGCCGCCGCTGCCCCTCCCTTGCTCGTCGTCGGAAGCAGCCGAGCTGGCCAGGCAGAGAGCAACCTCAGCCCACAAGTGTAGGCGCTTGAAAATCTCGAGCGCCGAGGTGAGAGACCCGACACCGGCCCACGCATAGGCAAGCTCAGACTCGAGATGCCATCGCGGAGGGGTGGAAAGGGCATGGATATATCGAAGGCGTATGTGAGCCGGCGCCGACTCGGACGCCTTGGGTGCTGGAAGAAAGGTGGTGGGAGCCTGGCTGCTTGCTGCTGTCAATGCGCTCCCGGGTGCTGACACTTGGATGGTTGGCACATCTGGAGCCCCTGATCCCTCCTCGGCGGGCTCCTCGGGTTGCTTTAATGCGTTTGATGTGTCTGCAAGGACCTGGTCTGCCACAGCTTGAAGCTGGAGTACTCCACGCTCCATTGTCCTACTTCTGTGAAGCTCTATCCTGGATCGCACCAGCAATGCCTGCGTATAAATCTGCCAGTTGGTCGACTTGTCGGCCAGGACACGTACGGCAAACGGTATCACTTCCTCCGAGGTCAACGTGTCGACGGGCGAGAAAGAATCCTTAACGGTGGCTTCCGTCAGGAGGACGATCTGGTCCAGGGGAGACAGCTGCGGCTGGTCGGCTGGAGACAGGTCGGCCAGGCCCGGCGGCAGTGCGGCAGCCTTGACTTGAATCCCGTCGCTCTCCTTGGTAAAGTGTATTTGCTCCAAAAGGGTGTCATTGTTGAGCGGTAGCGCGTCAGGCTTGGCGTCTTCTTGATCGCCCTGTATATTTTCTATCGACACCTTGTCGCTCTGACTGCGTGCGAGAACAACAAGCTGGCTGGTGCTCTTCTCCTGAAACCTTGTCCTTTTACCGAGCGCGCCCGACAAAGCGTACTCCAGCCCGCTCGTCTTCGCCGCCTCCTTGAGTGTCCTTTGCGCCTTTTCATGGTTACCAAGCAACACGTAGTTGTTGGCAGCCTCGACGAGGAATTCAGTCTTTTCCTCCCGACTCCAGATTTCCGCAGTGGACCAGACATCGTCACCACAAATCTGGCCGCGCAAAGCATCCATGGATTTGAGAAGGATCGAAACCAGGGTTGGCACGTCGCTCCACTGGGAACTTTTGGTAAAGTTGGAGCCACGACCCAGACTTGGCTGCGTGAGCAGCTTGTAGTGCCAGACATTGACTCGCAACCTCATCCAACCGATGGTATATCTGGTCGGCGTCGCCGGGCACTGGGATAGTGCTTCCAGGATACTGTGGCTGTTCTCACTGGCCAACGCATGGATGAAGACAAACCTCGCAAGGCAGAAGAGTTCCAGGTACGGGATGTGGCTGTAGGGAGAGACACCGTCCACCTCGAGGTCTGAAATGCAGGCTCTGCGGAGGTTCCGGATGGCAACGGATGGAGCACTGCTGTCGGTGCCATCCGGGTGGGATTTTGCCCAGACTTTGGCAAAGCGGTTCTCGATGGAGGAGATGAGATCGGTGGGGAGCACAGGACCAGTGACGTTTGTCTGCAGGAACGCATCGAGGGCCGCATGCCCGACTGCTAGGACCTCGGCGGCTTGGCTGCCGGTCGCGAAAGATTGAGACAGAGGCGTGGTCTGCAGGCCCGGGGCCGAGGCAGAGGCAAGCTGCGAGACGTGAGCCTCGATTAGGTCACCGGCCACCTTGCCATCTGCCAGGACCGCCAGTGCACGAGCAGAATCGCCGTGGCTCTCGGGTGCGTACGCTGTCGTAGCTGCTGCCGCGTCGCTGTCGAGAGGTTGTCTGCCGACGCCGCAGTCTTGGCCAGGGAGGTCCATAACCAAAGGCAGAAGGGTCTCCTGCAGGACAGGGGTTAGAGGAGAGGCTGCATGCGAGGACTTGTGGGGAGGGGCCAGAAATACCTACAGCCCAGAGAGGTCAGGAGCCGAGTCGAGATGGCGTTGAAGAAAGGGTGCGGCGTTGCTGAAAGTCTCGAGACTCTGGCCACCCCCGTCGGGATCAATTCAGGGCGGCACGACGAAAAGTTGGTCGTCGACTGATAAGATAAGAAAGCCGGTGGTGATCGTGGTGGGGGCGGGGCAGGTCGTGTTCGGAAGGGGAGCAAGATTTTCCGGACTGAATGGCGGCAGAGACTTGTACATACATACGTCCATTCACCATGGCTCTAGGTATGGAATGGTGGCCGATTCGGGGGCATCTGCACGCCGTCTGGGCTGAACTGTCTTGACTTGCAATACGGATAGAGCTGGGCTGGTCTCGATCGTGGCGCCCCCCCTCCTGGCCGCTTCCATCTCCTCACTCCTCGCCTCACACTCTACTTGACTACTATCAGAGTGACCATGAAATGACTGTCACCTGCGGCGGCTGAAAAGACAGGCAAGGAGAGCCGCGGGAATCGACAGTTCAGGCTTCGGCACCCACCGCCGGCGAACCTCAGTTACACGGGGCCAGTCGGGATTTCCCACTGGCCGGCAGATTAACGGCACCGGAGAGCGCGTGCCCGACGACGCCCGAGAGCGCAGAATGCTGGAAACGTAAGAGTGTTCCACCGTCTCCACTGTGTTTTCCTTGGTCGCGCAGGGTCTGCACGCCTGCATGGCACAGGCCGACGCTATGCATCGGCGTCCCCTGCATGTATGTACATACTCTGTACATACTTGGGAGACTTGGGATGCAAATTGCCATCTCACCTTTGTGGGTGTGGCAAGCGCAGGCAGTCGAGTAAAGGCGCTGAGACGATGGGCGGGAGAGGCAGCATCTAGGTACAATGTATATATGTATGTGCCTTGAGGCACGTGGAGGGCCCCACACATTGTTGGTTTCACCAACTCTTCGTATACAGTCACGTGCAGGGAAGAATCCTGTTGAACCAGCCTTTTGTCTCTAACCAAAAGTGGAGGCACCTCCGTTAGAGATGACTGGTATTATGGTAGGTATATTTTCTACAGATCCAATGCTAGGTACCTACTGGTGCGTTCTGTGCGTCCGTATCCGTACCTCGAGCATAATGTGGTTTTGACAGTGCGAGTACCTCGTCTTGGCACGCACGTGCGAGAGGGCCTTGCGGGTCGCAAATCTCGTCGACTTGGCGTCATGACGTTGAGCTACCTTCAGTGCTAAGCCTCAAGTACTCAACGCGGTCTTGGCGTCCAGTATGGTCACCTGACCTCTGTCTAGGATCTTAGCAAGTTTTGGGGCTTGAGGCATCATGTACCACGTTTCGCGGGCTCAAGACGTCATGTCTTCAAGTGCTTGTAAGTTGTCTTGTTACTAACAGGTGCTCTAGAGCCTCCATGCACGGTAACGTCACGATTTAGATATATATATGTATATATATAGATGTCGTAACCCCCTAGGCATCCTTGGCCCGGGGCGAGGCATTGTCCTTGGCCATGGACTGGGCCGAGGACGCGTGAAATGTATATAGAGGCTGCACGGGCTCCGTGTCCTGGCGGAGAATCTTCTTCCAGACTCGCTGCAGCCTCTGCGCATAGTACCGGGCATGGTCACGGTTCCGGACGCTGAAGACACCGTCGAGCTCCTCCAAAGTCATGTTCTTCGTCTCAGGGACGAGGAAGTAGGCGAAAACAAAGCCGAAGATGTTCCAGGTGGCATACCAATAGAAGCCACCCGTCGCCGAGAACTTGTGCATCATCTCGGGCCAAGTGAAGCTGATGAGGAAGTTGAAGGCCCAGGTAATGGCCGTGGCCGACGACATGCCCACGGCGCGGATGTGCAGAGGAAAGGCTTCGGCGCTATACGTAAAGGGCACAGGGCCGAGGCCAGGGGAGTAGAGAAGCATGAAGGAGTAGAGGCTTGTCGCCACCATGGCCAGGCGCAGCGTCTTGTCTGAGATGAGGAAGCTCGCTCCAGTCGAGAACAGCAAAAGGGCCATGACGGGGAAGGTGACGAGGAGCAACCGGCGCCGTCCGCAACGGTCGATGGTGAAGATTGCGGGAATCGCCCCGAGGAAGTTGCAGACGCCGCTGCCAAACGAGACGAGCAGTGCGTTTTCGTGCGAGTACCCGGCATCGATGAAGATCTTGGTGCTATAATAGGCAATGACATTGACTGTTCATCAGTTAGCCAGGCCCGTCGTGCCAAGAGACCATGAAACGAGGCCAAACCCACCTCCGCAAAACTGTTGCATGAACTAAGGCAAGGAAGGGTATGCAGTCAGCGTTTCTGCCAGGGCCGGGAACAATGGCGAAGCAGGTTGCCTACCATGCAGAACCAGGCGCTTTGCGCGGCACGGCGGTTGCGGCGGACCGTGAAAAACTCCTTGAACAGCTGCCATCCGGCCTTGTGCCCTTCGCCCGGTCGCAACAGCTTGTACGCGAGGTACATGTCGCGGGCGGCTTGGAGGTCGTGCTGTCGAAGCAACTTCATCGAGTCAAAGGCTCTCTTGAAGTCGCCCTTGTCCATATACCAGCGAGGGCTCTCGGGCATACAGTACACGAGCAGGCCGACAATCATGGGCGGCAGGGCTGTGACTCCAATCATCCATCGCCACTGGGAGTGGGGGCCCAGGAAGTCGACCTTTTGGAATACGAGGGAGACAACGAAGCCCAGCATGATGCCAAAGGCCGTCCACATCTGCCACATCATGGTCAGAGCCCCACGAATCGACTTGGGAGCGCTCTCGGCGGCGTAGACGGGAGTGGTGCTGGACTTGGCGCCCACGGCGAGACCGAGAACCAGCCGTGCAATGAGGAATGAGATCCAGTGCTTGGACACGGCCTGCCAGATGGCGGTGACAAAGGCCAGGAAGCACGAAAAGGTAATCGTCCCGCGACGGCCCCATCTATCGTTGAGCGGCGCATTGAGCCAGCATCCGAGGAGGGCCGCGGCAGCGTAGGGCGAGCCGTTGATGAAGCCCTGCATCAGCTTGTCGGTTATGCCAAACTCGTCAAAGTAGAAGGACTGTGCCCCAGGGTCAGCTTGTCTTCTCCCACGGCCTACCACCGGCCTTGACAGCATGCTCGCGTACCTGGGCCCCGTTGATGACCGTCTGGTCCATGCCCTGGACAATGGCGCAGCCGGCACAGAGCGCGCACAAGAGGTACAGCTTGCGAGGTGCCGACTTCCACTGATGCTCCGCCTCGAATCTCAGAACGGCCTTGTCCTCCTCGGTGAGTTCGGCGAGCCCCTCGAACCCGTTTGGTATGTTCTGCGTCTTGGCCGCAAGACAGCCCCGGCGAAAAAGTTGGCGGTGCTCGGCGAGGCCATTTTCCTCGCAAAATCGATCGGCGTCGGCAACAAGCTCGTCGTTGCTCATGGCCTCGAGGGGGTTCCGAGGAATGGCGGCCGTTGACGACGACTTGTTCTGCGTCTGCCCCTGGTCGCTGCCACCACATGGCTCGACCACGGCCACCGACGGCTGCTTCTCTTTTTCATCAGCCATGGCTAATGTTGGCACCCGGCACGAAGGACCTGTTTCTCGAGACGCACAAGAGGTATGCGTTGAAGCCAAGTGGGAAGATTGGCAGTTTTGCACCGCCCTCACTGCGAGTCCGGAGAGGGGGGTCGAGGGCATTTATGTCTTCAAGAGCCCCCTCATTCATTATCCTCTAGACCAGGTCCTGTGGCTGAAGAAACTCTATCCCCATCACACGCGCAGCTAGAGCTGTGCAGTGCAAGCCTCATTTAGGCTGCCGGGGCGCATCTTATGGGCCGGAAGCTTTGATGGTGCTTGTCTGGGTCTGGGGGCAAGCTGGGGAAAAGGTCCAGGCATGCGTATAACGTTTTGGGGGTTGAAAGGTTTCCATTGCTGTGGTGGATGGATGTTTGGCTTGTGCCGTCTAAGGTTTGTGGCGATGGCTTCGCAGAAAGACAACTCCCCCTTTCCCGCCACCCCTGGCCACCCATGGACTTAAGGTGCGACTCGACTGCCACGACATGATGTTTGGCGCCGACCTAAACAACCTTGTTGTCGTCAAAGACAACTTAAGCCGTGCCGTGTGGCCACCAAGCTATCGAGGTGCATGAGCCCAGGTGTCTTCTGGCCGTCATCGGCCGCTGGGCTAGATTCGGATGGAGCAGCAGCAGGCAGGCCATGGGAGAAGCTTCAGGATGCGGTCAAGCTAATCCGAAGGCACGGGATACTGACTGGCCGCCCATGCTCCGCCGGGCTATAGTTGCAGAGGGCGGTGCTGGAAACAAATTGTAGATGGACAGGGCCATCAAACGTCAATGGCCGTCTCGATGCCGGATGCAAGAGAGGCTCTGCGGGATACTCGCAAAAGGGGTGCGTCCATGACGATTCGATGTACATGTGCTTCGCACGGTGGGTTTGCAAGTGTACTGTGTTGCGTTACAATATTCTGCACTGTGTTGTGTGCTGACGGCTTGTTCTCCAATCCTCCCCTCTCCACCTCGTCGGATCAGCCGCCGTCTGCGCCACTAGGGCTGCCACACCATCAAGGAGCAGGCGGCAACGCGCGTCTTTTGCACAATCCCCCGGCCGGCGCGAGTCGACGGCGTGGGCAAACGTTCCGCCATGGAACACAAGAAGCCGGCTAGCCAATCGCACGTGGATGCGTTCATGAGCAGGCGGCAGTGCAACCAAACGCGGGCGGTAGGCAACGATGGGAGGAGGCCCTGGGAGGCCTGCCAAATTTTTTTGCACCACGAATCCCGTGCCTCCCTCCAGGCCCAATCACCAACCAGCTGACTCAGGATCAGAGTCCGGTGGGCTGGCAGACGCCTGCACTGTGACGCCGGCCGCGCCCGCCCCCAAAGGCGACGTCTGGCACGTGCCGAGACATTGCGCTGCTGCGTTGTAGATGTACGTAAGTGATGAGGTGTGGCTGCCAAGAGTCGTCGTCGCGTAAGCCCGGGAGCAGCCCATCGGTTCCAACCACCGGGACCAGCGAGATCCCGAACGACATGGGACAATAGACAATATGTGGACCGACGACTTGCATGTACTGTACACACACACACACACGCGTGCATCTGGCAGGCAAGGCAATTACACAGCCCCCGCTCACATTTCACCAAGTAATATTGTGGGAAATGCCACATCGTACTATTCGTACATATATCCGTCCTTGTCGAAACTCCCATTGTTTAGGGCGCCAGCGAGCCAATGCTGTAAATTCAAGTCAATGACCAGCTTGATCCGTCTCCGCCTTTGGCCCTGAACCTGAATGAAAACTGCCAAACAAATGGGTATTCGACCGCAAAGTCGAATGGGGCTTGTCTAAATTTCAGCCGGCCTTGGCCTCATCGCGGGCCCGGTGTGTGTATGTACATACCCGCGCCCTCCCGGGGGGCTTAACAAGTCCAGTTGACGTCAGTGGCCAAAAGCGGGATGCGCCGGAGAGAATGGCTCGTTTGCACAAAAAGAAGCAGGGCTTGGGCCTCGCATGCCAAACGCCAGGTGATGCTGTTTGTGGGGGAACTTTTGGATTGTCTGCCAACGACGACCCTGCAACTCTCCCCAAGTCTTCAGCGCTTCCCGGAATCCATATGGTTAACGCCAATCGACGATTTGGATTGCTCTTGAGCGCCACCTCTGCCCTAGAGCCAAGTTCGTCTGTTTCCAGCAGGGAGGGCCGGTCACCTGACCAATGCTAGAGTACCTCCTACCTACTGTACTGTACCGTACTAGTTCAAATGAGGAGACAAAAGCGCGCAATCTAGCTGGGCCGAGATCAAAGTACCTACCTACCTGAGCCTCACTCCAACACATGTTTACGAGTACATCGGCATATGTAGGGTTACGAATAGGTAGGCCTTGTACATACAGGGGCCTACCTACCTGTACTGTAAGTGGTTGACCAGCGTCTGCCCGAGAAATACGAGGACTGGCACTATAAATGCTAAGCTTCGAGACCGACTATCATGTGTGTATGTACCTGCGGGGGCGCCGAGGCCAAGCCCCATTACGTCGTTAGATTGTTGTCAGTGGTTGAAGAAAACCCTGGACACGGACATGGTTCCCCGGCGTTGCTAGCTCGTAGCAGTTACTGCCCACCCATGTACATATGTACATATGTGCATATGTACGGCACGGTGCATGGATTTACCCGCAACTCACTGCTGAGACGGCGATTGCCTGTGTCAACGAAATGTGTGCGGTTACAGCTGGAAACTGACGGCGGCCCTGTGGTCTCCGGGACTCCCCACGTAGGTACCTACAGTTTGGGGTATGCCGCTCGTAAGCCAACTGGTACCTACCTAGCCTAGGGAGGTACGAAGTAGGTAGGTATGTATATACGTAGGTACCTTAGGTGGACAATTTTCTACATGGCCGGTACCAAGTACGAGGCCTCCGAGCGGCGCTACAGTAGGCTTGTGCTCGTGGGTGCGTGTAAATGTTCCCAGGCTTCCTTCTCTCTCGGTGGCGACGACACTTTGGATGGTACCTAGCTACTAGGTACTGAATAGTTAGGCATCTAGGTACCTCAACTACCTACCTACGTAGGCAAGTTTCAATGAAGGCACCTGCTGGGTGCCTAGTAATAGGTGTGCCTGCCCGGGCTCGAGGTGAAAAGTGCTGCAAGTGGCCTCGCCACTGGTCTCGCGGGGCCCGCGCGCGCCAATGTACAGTACATTACACCACAGCGAGGCGGGTCATCTCCCTGCAGCCCGGATGTCGGTCAGCTTCCCCTCTGCCCTGCGTCTGTGTCGACGCAGTGGGAAAGACAGTCTCCGTCCCGTCTGGGGCCAAACACGTGCGAGACCTGCGAGTGCTAAAAGAGTGCGCACGAGCATGAATCGTCGAAAAGGAAATGAGATTGGTAAAGTACGTTTTCGATTGTTTAGACGCCATGGCCAATCAGGCGCATTCGGTGAGGAGCACGACACTATGTAAATTACGCGTATCAATGGTGTAGGTACCGTAGAGCTACCTCGAGATGTTAGTACATAAATGGGCATGGGGCTCCCGCTAGCGCCTTTGCAAAGTGCGCGAGAGATGGCCGGAAGCAAGCAAACAAGGGAGAAAAGCCACGCGATATCTGGGCTACGCGGGTGTTTGTATCCGCTCGAATACTGTACAGTACCTGTACAGTACAGTTGCGGTAAGACATGGAGGACAAGCCGAAGCCGTCCGCCATTTCCCTTACTTCTGTTGGTTGCAGCGGCGGCGCCCAAGACCACAAAAGAAAAAGACGGTGGCACCAGGCACCGGGTACTGTCGTGTAGCCTGAGCTAGACGGGCTCAGCCTCCACCTCCACCCGCCGCGGACAGACCGTCTCAGAGCTGTGTCGTGCTTACCTTCCTAAGGCAAGGCAAGGTACTTCGTAGTAGGTGAAGTACTCGGGCTACCACTTTGGCCAGGCACCTACTGTACCTGCCTGGTCTAGGTGCATAGGTACCTACCACCTACCTGTCTGTAGGTACCTAGGTACGCAACTTTGCAATGATCCGGATACCCAAAAGAATCTCTCCTACCTTTTTTCCCCCATTGGTTTTTCTTCAAACTCTCTTGCCTTTGCGGCTCCATATCCCTAGGCCCCTCCAGCCAATGACTCGCAGCCCTGGCGCGGTGAACAATAGATCTGACGTACCTGGAGTTCTCGGCCCGCCTCTTTCCCATCTACATCAAGCCACCCACCCCCATCCTTCCTTTCCTTCCTCTTTTTTTCCCGCAACGCTTGCGTACATACCTTCCTCGTCTCGCTCCCCATCTCATCCCCCTCATTCTCCCTCCTCCAGCCTCACTTCCCCCCCTCTTTCTTCCATCCCGAGCTCCTCATCCCTTCATATCATCGTGGCTTTGTGCTGCACCCGAGGTAATATCGACCGTCCTGTCTCCGTCTCTTCTTCTTTCGGGAGGAAGAGGCAGTGAGAGCACGAGATTGCGGGCAGAGAGACAGAGAGAGATCGCAAGAGAAATTGAAGAGTCAAGCGAGTGACTGAGACCGACTTCTGTGAACCGCTGGCATCGCGAGCGTGAAGGAACCGTACCGTTACCCCCGGCCTGACAACCTGCCCGGCCCCCTCACCATGTCGATCACGGATGAGGAAAAGCAGACGGGCAAGCTCGAAGTGCCCGGCTCCCCGGAACTTGGCCATGTAGGCGGCGACCATCTCGGCGACAATTCCGACGGCCTCCAACGCCGCCTCAACAACCGCCAGATCCAGCTCATCGCCATCGGTGGTTCAATCGGCACCGCTCTCTTCGTCAGCATAGGCAATGGTCTTGCGTTTGGCGGCCCCGGCAGCCTGCTCATCGCCTTCACCATCTACTCACTCGTCCTCGCCTGCGTCAACAACTCGATTGCCGAGATGACGGTCCTCATGCCTGTGTCTGGTGGATTCATCCGCCTCGCTGGTCATTGGGTTGACGATGCCTTCGGCTTCATGGCTGGATGGAACTTCTTCTTCTACGAGGCCCTCCTGATCCCCTTTGAGATTACGGCCCTCAACCTGGTCCTCTCTTTCTGGGAGCCCAAGATGAAGGAGCCTGGCCCGACTGCCGGCATCTGTGCTGCCGTCATCATATGCTATGCGTAAGATTTGTACTCCAAGGTGAGGGGGGAAAGGGGAGAGGGGGCACCGTTCTCGCCCGGTCCCCACCGTGCTTGTCGTATGCTTTGGGCGACGCGACCTTCTCTCTCCCATTCCCCCCCGTCTCACCTCCCTCTCCCCCTTCTTCAAGATCGCATGCTAAACGGTGATGAATGTAGTGCTCTCAACATTCTTGCTGTGCGTGGCTATGGCGAGGCTGAATTCTGGCTTTCAGGAGGAAAGGTCATCCTGATCTTCATCCTCTTCTTCTTCACCTTTGTGACCATGCTCGGCGGCAATCCCAGCCACGACCGCTTCGGCTTCCGCTACTGGAACAATCCCGGCGCCTTCGCTCAACACCACACGACGGGCTCGCTCGGCCGCTTCGAGGGCTTCCTCGGCGCCCTGTGGAACGCGTCATTCGCCATTGTCGGCCCCGAATACATCTCCATGGTGGCCGCCGAGGCCAAGCGCCCCCGCATCTACATAAAGGCCGCCTTCAAGACCATCTACTGGCGCTTTGCCATCTTCTTCTTTGGCAGTGCGCTCGCCGTCGGCATCGTCGTGCCCTACAACGACAAGATACTCGTCGACATCAAGGAGGGCAAGACGCAGAGTGGCACGGCCGCGGCCTCGCCCTATGTCATTGCCATGCAGAACATGGGGATCGACGTGCTCCCCCACATTGTCAACGCCCTCATGTTCACCTCCATCTTCTCGGCCGGCAACACGTACACGTACTGCGCCACGCGCTCGCTCTACGGTCTGGCTCTAGAGGGTCGTGCGCCAAGCTTCCTGCGCAAGTGCTGGAGCAACGGTGTTCCCATCTACTGCTTCGCCATCGTCATGTGCTTCCCGCTGCTGTCCTTCCTCCAGGTCGGCAACGGCTCGGCCATGGTTCTCGACTGGCTCGTCAGCCTCATCACCGCCGGCGGCATCATCGACTACCTTGTCATGTCCACCACCTTCATCTTCTACTATCGCGCCTGCAAGGCCCAGGGCCTCGACCGCAAGTCGCTGCCCTACTACGGCTGGGGCCAGCCGTACTGCGCCTACATTGCTCTCTTTATCCAATCGCTCGTCGTCATCTTCTATGGCTACTCGGCTTTCACGCCCTGGAGCGTCGACGGCTTCTTTCGCCACTACACGATGCAAATCATCGCCCCTATCCTGTTCTTTGGCTGGAAGTTTCTCAAGCGCACCCGCTACGTCCGCCCACACGAGACCGACTTGGTCTGGCAACGTCCCACCATCGACCGCTATGAGGCCAGCTTTACCAAGGCGCCCGTCGGTTTCTGGACCGAGATGCTGCGACTGGTTGGCATTAAACTCAAGAGGGGGAAGATGCAAGGTGATGCGTGAGGCCACTGGCCGTCTCCCTAGGATGAAGTTGGGGCTGCAGCGATGGAACGGGCTTCTCGCCGCTTCGCCATCCGCCATTTTGTTTACCTCTTCAGATACTTCCCGCCGCGTTGCATTTTCCCTACATTATCACGACTTAGCCGAGGGCGTGCGTCTTGACGCGCAATGGGCTGTGGTGCCATGACTGGACTACGATTGGACATGGGTCGGCATAGACTTGACCCTGGAGGTTTGACTGCGGAGTTGAGCACAGGAACTATATATACCCCTCAACAGACATGGGAAAGCGAATATTAACGAACTTTGAATATGGGCCTATGGTGGACTATGACGTGAGTAACACGTCGACGTAAACATGACGGCCTAGCGATATATTATTCTTAACCGACGACGCTTGGGTGGGCCCGACATCAGCCACGAAGCACCAGTCGTTGACATTCTCTACCGGCACCATCCCATCCTGAGCGGCCGCTTCCGCTCCCGTTTGTATCAACGCATCTAGAGTGATGGCAAGACATGGGTAAGTTTTTGTGCAACGAGTACATCCCCAACCATGAAAACCATGGTGGTTTCTGTCAAGTATGCGCGTGGGGTGTGTTAGTTTTGAGGAAAGATAGGCGAGTAGGAGGTGTCATGTTGGACAGGGCCTCCACGACGGAGCTGCCAGGGGTGGCATGCTGGGGAGGATTCGGGGGCAGCCAAAGCCACTTGTCGGTCCAATGGATAGGCCATGAACAGTGACTAGGGAGGGCATATGCGGCGGTGTCGCTCCGAACCGAAGGACTAACCGCGTCCACTCCAGAGGCGTGGAAGTCGGACCTCGGCTTGGGGGTTTCGGGGAAAGGCATGCATGTTTGCTAGACACTGGGAAGGGGGTGTGGGTGTGATGGCCTGTGCCCACCTCGCCGTCTCCCTCCTGTGGGAGAGTGGCCAGTATAGACGGGTCGTGTGTCTACGGTGTCCTAGCCGATTCGTACAAATGCTCCGCCGCGTTGCTGCTGGTACGATGGGTGATACGAATGCCACTGTGACATTGATCCCCAGAAGGATGTGTGTATCTTGTGCGATTGTGGCAATTATACTGTTTCGTCCAGCCAAGTCGCTCAACATCCTCCAGCGGCCTAAGAATGGGGGACGTTGCAGCCGGCCAGGCCTCAGGCTTGGCGCGCCAACTCTTTCATGCACTACTATGACACGTGGGCTTTCGGCTGCGCGAGCTGGGCATCTCAAACCAACTAGTGAGCCGTTCAGTCTTCGCGTTCATTGTCCGTGTTAAACTCCGCGGCAGTTTGCGTCTTAAGACATGGTGAGGTGGTGAGGGGCCAATCATCGTCGACCTCTTCTTGACTTCATCGTAGGGCTATATAATTAGAATACGGTTAAACCCTAGCACATACGGCCATAGCTGCCAGGGTAGTCCGATCCCGTCCGATCTCGGTAAACGAAGCTGGCATGCGGCAGATTAGTAGTTGGGTCGGTGACGACCAGCGAATACCCGCTGCTGTATGTTTTTTGGGCTATTCTTTTGTTCCTCTGTCGGCAACGGACTTGAATCACTAGTCAAGGCTCTTGTGGTGGGCATCCGCATCGGCCTCCACATCCAGATGGTGGCGGTGCAGCTGTCGGGCCTGCTGAGCGTCTACTTCCGCGTTGAGGACCACGTCGGCCAGGGCATCATGGCTCGGTGCTTTTGCTCGTTGTCCTCGTCGCCGCCAGCATCGCCAGCGCCACGGGCGATGGCACTGACCCGCCCAGGAAGCACACTGCTCTCTCAACTCAACATGGCATCTCTGCGAGCGTCTACTGCAAACACACGTCAACATGTAATATCTAAATTCGGGCTCATCCGCCGGTTACCGTCTATACTCATCCTCTTCTGCCGTGATACGCGAAGTACCAGCGCCGCTGAGATCCTCCAATCCCAAGTTTGCGTCGCCTCCGGTGCTCTCACAAAAACCCGCGTCTAGCTGTTTCTATGGGCAGACCGTCATAAAACCATTACCAAAAAACGCACCGCGAATCACTTTTTTCGTTACCGACCCTCGCGACGCGATACAAAAGAACAGGGAATGCAAATACGTGAAAATATCGCAACAACGAGCAGCATCTTACTCGTCCTCGTCGGTGAACACCTCCTCGCCACGCTTGCGGCGGGCCATGCGGTCTGTCAAGCATGTGTTAGCATCATCGCGTCCATGAAGATTCGAACAAGCCACTCACCCTTCTTCTTCTTGCGCGCCTCGGAAGAAGTCAGCTTAGACTTCTTCTTGGTCGTGACAATCTTGTTGCCCATGGCATCAAACTTGTCCTCTTCGTCATCGTCACCCTGCTTGAGGCGGGGACCAGAGCCCTGGCCGCTGACCCAGTTGTGGCCCGAAGGCGTCATCTGGCCGTCCATGACAGCCCACACCTCTTCCGTCAAGTCCTTGGTGAATTCAGCCGAGTGAGTAATGATGATAACACCACCCTCAAACTTCTTCAGGGCCTTGGACAGGGCGCCCAGTGAGTCGCGGTCCAGATAGTTGGTAGGCTCGTCGAGAACGATGAGATGGGGACGCTGCCATGAGCAAGCAGCCAGCACAGTCTTGACACGCTGGCCACCTGACAGACCGCGCATGCGAGAGTGGGAGACGAGCTCGGCGTCAAGGCCAAAGTTGGCGCAGTGAAGCTCAATCTCCTTCCTGACCAGGGGGCGGAATTGACCAGAGGCCAGAGCCTCCTTCATGTCAACATCGGCGACCATCTTCTGATGAGAGGCCAGGAGCTCATTGCGGGGCAACCAGGCATTGTCCGCCGTCATCATGGGCGTCCAACGCTCGTTCTTCATGCCCACGTTGTCACCAAGCGCGAATGAGCATTCGTACTCGTAGCTGTTCTTGAACTTTCTGCGCGAGTTGATGCCAATGACGCGGCGCTGGGTGTTTTCGATCATGAAGATCTTGTCCATAGCCTTCTCATCGGCCTCGGTGATGATCTTGTTGGCTCTGTCCATGGTCTCCCGATCCTCACCAGTCTGGAATCGCCACTGGATGTACTCTGAGGGGGTCTTGTCCAGGTGGTTGTCAATGTGGGCAAAGGCGTGCTGCTTGATGTAGGCGATACGAATGTTCTCGTGCTGGTAAATCTCACCCTGGGTCGGGATGAGCTCACCCGTCAGAACGTTGATGAGTGTCGACTTGCCAGCACCGTTGGGACCGATGACGGCAATACGGGAACCGAGAGAGCACTGGAAGCTAATGTCCATGATCTGGGGCTTGGACGTGCCGGGGTACTGGAAGGACATCTTTGTGGCGCGCAGAATGGCCTTGGCCTTAGTCTTCACACCCTCCAAGAAACCGGGCTCGGGGAAGGAGAATTCCATCTCGGAGGCGCCAAGCTCGTAGTATGACCTGGCAGACGGCACGCGCTTCACAAACTCGGCCAGGTTGCCGCGGTAGCGCTTGAGCTTGAAGCGCTCGTAGTGGACAATGTGCTGGCAAACGTTGTCGAGAAAGCCGGAGTCGTGAGAGACGATGATGGAGGTGCAGGGGGAGTTGGTCAGGTAATCCTCCAGCCACTTGACGTTCTTCACGTCCAAATGGTTGGTAGGCTCGTCAAGGAGCAGAATGTCGGGAGCCTCAAAGACGGCACGGCACAGGGCGAGCTTCATCTTCCAACCACCAGACAGGGCGGTGATTTCGCCGCTGATCATAGTCTGGGTGAAGCCGAAGTCGATCAGCTGCTTCTCGACATCAGGCTGGGTCGTCGTGACACCAGCCTCGGTGAGCTTTTTCATGGTCCAGTCGATGGTGGTCATCTCGGTATCGGCGGAGTCGAGATCGTGCTCGACGAAGACAGTCTTAACCTCACTCTGCTTGGGGAAGCCCTCGACTTGCTCGTTGTTGATGGCGCGCATCAGAGTCGACTTGCCGGAACCATTGGGGCCGCAAAGACCGTAGCGTTGGCCACGCTTGAGGCGCAGGTGGGTCTGGTTCAGGAGAATCTTGGCACCGTAAGCGAGGGAGAATGTGCAGTTGCAAAGGTCCTCGCCCTCCTCGTCATCGGCGTCGGCCTCTTCGGCCTCGGCGGCGCCAGGGGAGGCACGCTTGCGAAGGGTGTGGACCATGGATTCGGCGTTGTCGATGCCAGTGAGGATAGCAACGTAGGGCTTCAGGCTCTCGACCCAGACGGCGGACTCGGTCTCCTTTTCGTCAACGAGCTGCCCGGCGATGGCGGCTATGTGTTCAGCGACGGGGCCCATCTTCTCCAGGTAATTTGCGTATTTGCCAGAAAAGACATCCTTGACCTTGCCGAGGACGACGTTGAGATCACCGTCGTTGCGGGCCTCGGGGATCTTGCCGTCCTTGACGTTGCCGACGCGGCTGAGGGTGTCCAAGGCCTGCTTAGTCTTCTCACGAGCCTCGGGATCAGCCAGGTTGTCGAAGTTCTTTTGCAGGCCGGGCATCATCTTGGGCAGGAAGGGAGCGACAATGTTGGGGTCGTCGACGAGCTTGCACATGTTGTCGACAATGACGGCCGACTTTCGCTTGATGGCAGTCTCACGCTCGGCCAGGCCACGATCCAGTAGGGGGACCATAAGAGCCAGCGTGGGCTCCTGGACCTCGGTGACAAAGGTGGTGGCGCCAAGCAAGTGAACAGTCTCGGGGACGAATTCGGGCTTGGCGATACACTTGATGAGCTCGGGGATGAAGCGCTCGATATCCCTGTTGACAATCAACTGGCAGATCTGCTCCATGGTCTTGTACGCGCGCTCCTTGACCTCCTTCTTAGTGTCCCACATGGACTCGGAGACGACGGGGATCAGCTCGGGGACGCGGAAGGCCAGCTGGGCAGGGGCAGTCTTGATGAGGGTGTCGATGAAGTCGAGAGCCGTCATCTTCTCGGGCCACTTCTGGGCGTTGCGAAGAGACTCCATGATGGCGGGCAGGGCGGCCTTGACAGCATTGCCGTTGAGGGCACCGGCGATGGAGAGGACAGCGGCGCTGGCGGCATTCTTCACAGCCGTAATCTTGTCGCCGACAGCAGCCAGCAGGCTGGGGAGAAGGACGATGAGGTAGGGCTCAACGGAAGCCGAGACCTCCGAATGCGAGGCAATGGCGGCGACGGCGGTGCAAACCCTCTCGCGGGCGACAGCATCCTTCTTGTTGCCGAGTTGCTTCTTGAAGCTGTCAAAGGTCCTGGAAGAAAGTATACATTAGCGCCTTGCACGCATGTGACAGGGAATCCAGTCTCGATAGCAGGGCATCCCGTGAATGGTTCCGATGCGGCGGCAAGATTTGGGCCAAGATTGTGACACTAACGAGGAGGGTGAATTGCGCAGCGACCACACTGCTCTCGCCGTAAAATCTTGGGAGGGGTGGGAGTGAGGTGGGGGAGAGGCATGTACTGCACTGCAAGTGAGAACGGGGGGGGGGGGGGTGCGACTCGCCGAAACAAGAAAAAAAAAGTTTTTTTGCCCGACTCCTCCAGCACGTTGTGCGCATGGGGGCGGCGATGACGAAGGACTCACTTGGTGGGAACGGCTTGGTCCTCGATACGGCCGTTGATGAAGCTGGCGAGCTCAATGGAAGATTCCTTGACCTCTGCCGCGTCCTTGGAGACGTTGAGCTTCTGGAAGAGCTCGTCCAGAACCTTGACGGACTGGGCGTTTTCGGAAGGCATGGTGATGGGTATAAGTCGGCCGAGACGGGTGTAGTGAAAGAAAAGGAAACCGGAGCTCTGTAAACGAGCTGGCGTCTATTGAGATGAATCCAGAGACTCGAGAGTCGTGTCTATCGTGAGAATGCGAAGCCCACAGAGTCGACTCTGCTCTATCGCGGCTTTTTGGTGGTCTTGGTTGATCGGCAACGCGGGGCTGTCCACCGGCGGAGGGGAACAGCTCGACAAGGAGGAGGAAGGGTGGAGAGCGAATAGGTCCACGTTTCGCCTTGGAGGAGGACGCACTGAAGATGAGGTTGGATGAGAGGTAGGACGCGGATGAAGAGGATAGACGGGAGGGGGGGAGATGGGAAAGGGGGAGAGGGAGAAAAAAATTGGGGGCGGACGGGGGCGGAAGGCGAAAAGTGGGAGGCAGACACTGGGGCAGAGAGTAGTTTTATTATGCCTTGTCCCTCGAGGGCCTGAGGGGGGGGCACAATAATTTTTTTCATTTTTTTGGGTCCCCAAGGCGAGGTATATTTCCTGCCGCGGGTACCTCGCCCCTCGGTGCTGGGACATGCAGACGGGCGGCAAGAGGCAGAGGGGAGCCGAGAGGTACAAGGAAAAATTCGCACGGCTTGGAGGCTTATCCGGCTTTATCGGACGGCGCTAAGCCCAAGGAGAGACAGGATGGCAAAGGCGGTGAGTGACTGGCAGCACGGGAGCCTGGCTAGCCAGCCAGATACGGATGATTGGCGATGATGGTAAATGCATCCATCAACTGCGTATCCGTGCTCTCACCGCGATCCTCTCTATCCACATTGTTCAGCTTTCCTTGTTGGTTCTTCCCTCGGCAAGCAATGGTGACCAGAGTTCTCAGACCAAGGCGCCCTGACTCGAAGACGACCGCGGACTCGCTATAGTCGATATTCACGAAACACTGACGCTCCGTACCAAGGACCGAGACGTTCAACAAAGACGTGGAGAAAATGCATGTTATTCGTACATTGTGCGTTACTCGGCTAAGTCGTACATTGTCTGTTACTCGGCTGAGTCTGCCCCCTTGGGACGCAGAGTCGAGGGAACAGGTCCCCCCTCCCCCTTTTCTTTTTGGATTCGCACCTTTCCCTCTGAAGTCTGACGCATTCGGACTCTTTCGGCCCGCCGTCGGCGGCACTAATGAGACAGCCAACCAAAGAGCCAACCCATCAATCGACGGTTCGCTTGATTCCTTGGCTGGTCCAGGCACTATGGGAACATTTCCGACCATGTGTCAATGGAAGCCCCTGGTACAAAGTAGCCTCGTCCGTCATGGTTGACATCGCTCCTTGATATGCGGCTCCGGGGCACCCTAGGGTCGAACTTCGGCCCTTGTAATGTTTCGGATTGTGCAATACGTAGGAATGGTTGAATTGTTATTGAAGAGCAATGCGCTAGGCGCAGTCACTTCGAGATGGCCTCTCAAAGCATAAAGGACACACGTGCGAATCGCATCATTGTCACATAGCAACAGCCGTTCTGTCGCTTCCACGGGCGCCTGTCTTGAGTCGAGATGTCTACAGCTGCATCCTGTATAAAAAAAGAAGAGAAACAGCGATCACAAACTGGAGGGCAAGCCGGACAGCCATTTATCAGATATCCTTCCCCTGCAGTTACGTCCTCTTCTCAGTCACCCCATCCAAATCCTGGACGCAGGCTCCTTGATCCGTGATGCAGCTGACAATCCTTTGTACCGTCCCAACGTAATGTCAACCTCCCTCCTCGCATTGCCCCTACTGCCTCTTGCCTGCGTCCTCCTTCAAGCTGACGATGCGGTTAAGGACAATCTTGTCCGCCGTTGTGTCCGCGTCCATGGCCTAGCCTCTAGCATTAGCATTGAAACGAGTCTCTCTCAGGTATTGTCTTCAAAGGAAGAGGGACTCACAAAATAGGCCACCCGCATCGCCTGGAACCGCACGCTCTCAGGGCCTCCTTTTCCGAGCTCGCTCTCGCCGGCCGCCTCGGGCCATGGCGCGCGACGCCTCACCTCGTCAAAGCCCGACTCGATCAACGCCTCGGGGTAAATGTCCAGGCTGTCGGGGTTGACGTCGTTCAGGAATCCGCCTTCCGCTTCGCTGGGTTTCTCCGACTTGAAGAGCGGCTTGTGCACACGAGCCTCGACCCTCCTCGACCCATTCGTGCCAACCCACTGGATGTATGCCTTGGCCTTCTTCGTCTCCTTGTCCAACTCGCCGCGAATCTCAGTCACTTTGCCAGTCGCCTCGTCCTTGGTAAAAGACACCGCCTTTACCGGGAAAGGAGCGTTGAGAAGCCCCACAGTCTTGCCAGGCGCAAGGCGGAAGTAATCCTTGCTGTCCACCTCCCTAAAGTCCTCTCGCTCAATGTATACGGTAGAGGTAAACTTGACCTTGTGCGAGCCCATCCTGGGGTCCTTGGGAGAGAAGGGGAGCTCAACCTCGACAGCCTCGGCATCCTCAATCACCAATGGCACAGGATCGAGGATCATCATCAGCCGAGGCACCGTCTTCTCGAGGTACCTTCGAATGGTCTGCTCAAAGCGCTGGATCTGGATGGTGGTAGTGCTCGTCGTAACACCCAGTTCGTTGACAAACTCGAGGATCGCGCCGGGAGGAACGCCGCGTCGGCGGATGGCGATTAGGGTGTAGAGTCGCGGGTCATCCCAACTGGGCACAATCTTGTTCTTCACAAGTTCGACAAGTTTCCGCTTGGACAGCACGGTGCCGGACAGGTTCAGCCGTCCGTACTCCCGCTGCATCGGCTCGTAGACCTCGAGCGACTTGTTCAGCCACTCGTACGAAACCCGACTCAGGACAAACTCGGTGGTGCAGAGCGAGTGTGTAATGCCCTCGAAGCTGTCGCACAAGCAATGGGTAAAGTCGTACGTGGGATATATCTTCCAGTCCCAGTCGGTCCGGTGATGAGGCTTGTCCGTCTTGATTCGATAGGCCGCGAGATCCCACATTTGGGGGTTGCCGTCGGTAATGTCCTGCTTCATGCGCAGAATCACCTCCTTGGCCTTGTAGTTGCCGGCACGCATGTCGCGGAACTTGGCTAGGTTGTCTTGAACCGATTGCTCGGCGTGCTGGCAGCGATAACGGGGATTTGCGCCTTGACCTCCACGCTGAAGCTTCATCTCAACGTCTAAGCTCCCGGCGCGTTAGTTAAAAGCCGGGACAGAGCTCCTCGGGGCGCCCAAGCCACAATGGAAGGGGTGCGACTTACCGCTGCAGGCGCAAACATAGGCCTTGCCCAGCGTCACGAGCTTCTCGGCCATCTGGTAGAGTTTCTCAAAGTTGTCGCTCGAGTATGTGATCTTGTAGGGCTCGAATCCCAGCCACCGCACCACATCCAGGATCGAGGTGAAGTACATTTCCTCCTCTCCCTCCGGATTGGTGTCGTCGTATCGCAAGTAGCAGACACCACCGTGGTGCCTGGCGAAGCCAAAGTTGACGGCAATGGCTTTGGCATGGCCAATGTGCAGGTAGCCGTTGGGCTCAGGCGGGAATCGGGTGACGACTTTCTTGACGGGGCGCTCCTTGTACACGTCGTCGAGGAAGCCCTGCTTGAACATGGCGTCTGGGTCAATCGGCTGCTCCTCGACCTTCGGGGCAGGAACCGCCGTCCCCTTGCTGGGCCCGGCAGCGGCCTTTTCTTGCCGTGCCTTTTCCTGCGCGACCTTCTTGGCTCGTTTCTGCTGGCGCTTTTTCAGCTCGGTCTTGGAGACCATCTCCCCGGTCTCCTCGTCTAGCTGGAGCTTGGCCATGGACTTGGACACATCGTCGGCCATTTTTGCTGCTGCGCTTCGTAGGCTGCGATTAGCGAAGGGGTGCGTTCAGGACTGCTTCGAAAGGTCGACGACACTTGAAAAGGCGAGTGATTGTGCTATCTAGGGACGATGTGCTATCTAGGGACGAGAGTTGAGTCAAATCTAATGGCACAGAGGGGAAGTTTTGAATCAGTTGGGTCGTTGCATAGCGGGGTTGGCTGTGGCTGGTCTTTCCAGAAGGGGTCCGTCCCAAAACGGCAGTTGATCTGTCTTTATAGGGTAGGCTCGTACAGTCTACCGCTATTGTTTGTATGTAACGCCCATCAAATCAACTGATGAGTACGTACAACACCACCAAGCCACTACCTACCTAGATAGGGTATGTGGTATCTACGACCTACCTAGGTACGAAATACCTACAAATAATGACGGCACAGACTGTACAGAGGAGCATTTCAAAAGTCTTGACCATGTGGCTGTGCACGCTAGTCCCAATCGGGCCGCCACATGCCTATTTAGGAATGCCCGATCTCAATTAGGACTAGCGTATAAATTGTGCAGTCAAGACTTTTGAAATGCTCCTCTGTACATAGGTACTGTAAACTATACATATGTACATTGTACACGCCGCTTACACCTACTATACAGTACATATGTACAGAGGAGCATTTCAAAAGTCTTGACTGCACAATATTTATACGCTAGTCCCAATTGGGATCGGGCATTCCTAAATAGGCAGGTGGCGGCCCGATTAGGACTAGCGTGCACAGCCACATGGTCAAGACTTTTGAAATGCTCCTCTGTACAAGATCAAACCTCAGCCAAAGCACACCTTGGGGGCACCGAAACCACCATGGCCTCCATCAAAGCTATCGGGGACATTCCAACCCTCATCCAACTGTACCACTCGGCCGCTCTGCGCCAGGCACCGTCTCCATCGGCAAATGCCCCTCTTCCCTTGTCCGCCATCAACCCCCGCGTCGGCCTCCACCGCGGCGACATCACCAAGCTGCGACTTGACGCCATCGTCAACGCCGCAAACACCTCTCTCCTCGGCGGTGGCGGCGTCGACGGCGCCATACATCGCGCTGCCGGGCCCGAGCTCCTCGCCGAGTGCCGTGGCCTCGGCGGCTGCTCCACCGGCCAGGCCAAGATCACTCGCGGCCATCGTCTCCCTGCTCGGAATGTCATCCACACCGTCGGCCCCGTGTACAGCCACGCGGATCCACAGCGCAGCGAGCGTCTTCTGCGAAGCTGCTACCAGGAAACTCTTCAGTTGGCGGCAAACGAAGACGTCAAAACACTTGCCTTTAGCTGTATTAGCACCGGGGTCTACGGATACCCCAGCAGAGACGCCGCGCAGGTGGCTTGCGAGACTGTCAGGAAGTTTCTAGACACAGACGCCGGCAAGATAGAGAGAGTTGTGTTTGTCACGTTTGAGCAGAAAGATGTGGCTTCCTACGAAGCGATGCTCCCGTAAGTCGACCCATCCATCCCCTACTCAGCCATCAACGATCTTGATACAATTGCTGATACAGCAAATCTAAACCAAAAGCAAGTACTTCCCCCCCGAGGCCGAGCAGAAAGCCGAGGATGAGTAGAATCAGTGAGCTACTCGGCATTGTGGTGGTGAGCACGGAAGTTCAACTCCCAAGTCTCCCGGCGGCTTCCCCGCTTTCATATCTCCTACAAGCGCCAATTGTCGCGCACGCCTTAGCCAGAGAAATATAAGGCATATCACCTGACATTTTGATCTCTTTTTGTTTGTGCTCTGCGCCCCTTCCCCGAGTAATCAACCGTTTCAGCTAGTCACTCGTGCTTCTGCTGGATCCTGAACCGTCCCGTCTCGCTGTTGTGGCTGAGCTGACGTCTTCTGAAGTGCCAGACTTTCTGTTCCGTGGTTGCCTGTCTGATGGCTCATCGTCCTTGGACTCTTGCTGCTTCGTGGGCTTGATGCCGACGGCACGACCAATGTCTGTCAACATGGCCTTGACCTCATCGACCTCAGCTCGTAGCTTCCTGACCTCCAAGACTGTCGGGTCATCGTCTAAATTCGGCTTCACGGCCTCGCAAATCTTCGCCCATCCCTCGGCCTCAAAGTCGAGCTCGTGGGCCAGTCTCTCCCATTCCTCAACCACATCGTCGTCGTCGTCGCCCCGAGCTCTGTTTCGTCGAATCCCATGTGCCGTCCGGGTCTCGAAGTAGGCGGCGACGAACAACAGAGGAGAGTAGAGAATTCCCATGATGCAGTCGTTGATGAACTCATACGTCCTCTTCTTCATCCACCATTCAAACAGTCCTGATATGACGATCTCGATGAGGTTGAGGGGTGCAATGTACACGTTTTCGTCGGGCGCGCGCACAAATTGTAGAGTCTTTTGAGAAAAAAGAGCAAGGTACTCGTCGTCGGCGTTGTCGTAGATGTCTTCGTAGGCAGAGTTGTAGAGAGCAATAAGAATGTTGAGGAGGATGATCTATGAAAGACAAGCTCTGTTAGACCGCAACGACGGGTTCACCTGTGCCAACTTGGGAAAACGTACCATGACGACAAAGGTGAAACAGTAGTAGAGGATGATGCCCCATGGCGGACCAAAAGTCTCGAAGCCCTCAAACTCGGGGCTCTGCAGAATGGCCTTCATCATGGATTCGATGATGAAGAGGGCGTCGCCGGCGACATTGTCGTCGGTCAGGTCGAGCCCAATGAAGGCCTGGAGAAAGCCGATGACTATGATGATGAGCAGAGCAAAGAAGATGACCGACTCCTTCATCATGACCTTGAGGACAACGAGCATGGCCCCGAAGAACCTAAAGCTGTCGAGGTATAGCAGCAGGCGCGACCAGAACATCGGGGCTATAAAGGAAAGCATGTTGTAGCTAAGAGTGCTGTAATGACTGCGAAAGTGAGAGTCGCTCGAAGCGGTCAAGCCAACGATGCGGAGAATGAGCGACGCCGTCAAGAAGGCGTACAAAACCCCGTTGAAGGCGTTCCAAAAGCCCAGAATCTGGTACCCAGCCTTGTAAAACTTGACGACCTCGTCGCACACAAATCCAAAGGTGAAGATGTACATGGCCACCTCGGCGGTATCCAGCACTCCGGTCGGGTTAACTGAGTTGATTGCGGCCGTGTATAGGGCGAGATAGATGAGGGAGAAGAGCAGCTGCGCGGCGTTTTGATATCTCGGAGCCCTCATGCGGTCCGGGTCCATGTGGGCGAGGAAGCTGGTGTTATCCTTGTCCTGATAGTCGACAAAGACGGAGGGGTCGTCTTCGTCTTGGACGAGCCAGCCGCGCCAGAGATGGCTGATACATTTCTGGTAGCCGGAGGATCCAATAACTCGGACAGCGTGCAAGTCGACTGCCTTTTCCACAACGTTGGCGGGCGTAGTGGGTGCGCCGTCGGCAAGAATCGAGTATCGCCGGAGCAGGACAGCGTGCAGCAGGTAGCCTATATCCTCCTCGGTCTCGATGCTACGCGGCAGCTCGAGTGTTAGCGGGGAGCAAGCAACGTGGCGGAAAGTGCAAGGGCGCAAGCTCACATGGCTTTCGCAATCACACCGCACGCCTCAGCGCGCAGCTTGTGGAGATCGGAGTCCCAGAGCTCGACGAGTGCCTCGTGGCGAAACCAGCGCTGATTGACGAGCAAGCAATAGACCTACTCCGGTAAGACAATGACACGGCAAAGAACGGCGAGGGGCATCGAGGCAAGGGCAAGGTTTGGGGAGCTCACCACACAACCGCCGTGCTCCGGACCGCCAGCGTCCTTTGCCGCCTGGATAACGTTGGATGTGATGACGCGACTGTGCGGGGTCGTGATCCGGCTCTCCTCCATCTCGCAAGGCACGCATTCTTGAATCAAGTGCCGCAGGCGCAGGCACACTTTTGTCGCCTCAGCGGGCGGCACCGCGGATCGTACGTGGTCATGGTGAAAACGTGAAATTACTACCCAGGGGGATATCAGCCTGGCGATTCATGCGGTCATGTCGGCGGACGAGGCGAACAATGGAGGGAGCCGACTCACAAGCTTGTTCCTCCTCGTGAATGCGAGAGCGGCGGCGTCCACGGCGATCTTGGTCATCGGGCTGTCGGTTGAAGCCCAGAGCCCTGTCAATGGCCGTCCAACGAGAGACGCTGGCCATGGCAGTGGGCGAGTCTGGCTCCTTGGAGAGGTGCGACAAGTCTTGAAGAGAAGCGAAGGTGGTAGAGGAGGCTATTTCTCACGGCTCGAGGGTGTCCTAGGACACAACCAGTCAATGGAAGACTTGGTAAATGATGGATGAGCGAATGGGGAGCGGGCAGGTGAAGCTTGGAAGAGAGGAGAGGGGGAGCTCGAGAAAGAGGTCAGCGTCGCGCGCTCGGGGATCGACTCGTCGCGTCCAGTTGCGGCTAGCCAAAACGACTAACTAATACCTACCTACAGAGTACAGCACAGAGTACTCCGTACCTGTTAGTACATGGCTGAGGGCGTTGCATGAGCAAGTACCGCCTACCACCTACAGTGCCTCTCTTGTGGTGAAACGAAGTCTAGAATCCAACTCAAGCATCTTGCAGCCAAGGTGAGGATCGAGATGCCCCATATTTACCTCGGTGAAGACGGAGCAGCTTCGAGGCGGTTTCCCATTCACGCGCATGCATTTCGTACCAACCATTGAAAGCTTACCCATATCCGTACCACTTTATACATATGTACATGCATATCTGTACTCATGAGCAGACTTTTCTCATCTCTGGTGCCCGAAAGGAACCCCGCAGCCTCGCTCGGCTATCCACGCAGCAGAGGCCCGACTAACAGCCGGTGGGTATGTATGTATATATATACATACTGCACATGGATACTATTGAAAAGAGTATTACTATTTACACTCACACATATCTCTATTTACACTCACGCCCCATTTTAAAGATACGTACCAACGCCAGCCCGCCCCGCCTATTTATACTGCCCGCGCATAGCAAGTACCCGTACCTTCTAAATGCCCGCGCCTATACACGCAGCCCACACACGCAGCCCACACACGCCCTCGCCCTCGCCCGCCCTCGCCCGCCTATACACATATATTGTACCTTTAAAGCTCTTACTAAAGACCCTCGCCTATATATATATACACGCCTATATATATATATAAGACCCTCGCCCGCACTGCTTTTAAAGCTCTTTAGCGCCGCGATAGACCCTCTTCTCTCTCTTCTCGATGCCCCCGCGCCGCCTTAAGGCGACTTAAATAAAGCCCCTAAAGGCCCCTAAGCCTTTTAAGCCACGATTCCGCCCCTTCCGCCTTCCTTAGGCTTCGAAACTTACGATAAGGTATATAGCTTTATATAAGGCTTTCTTTATAAGAATAAAGCTACTATTATTAAGCGGTTAAGTTCTTAAAAGCGGGATATTAACGGAATCGCCTTTATAACCTAAGTTATATTTATTTATAATCGTAGGCTATAACGAGCTTTAATAAGCATTAAGCTTTATAAGCCTTTTACTTAAAAGCTTAATTACTTTTTTTACTTTCTTATAATAGCCTTACGCTTTACCGCCGCCGCTAATAAGGCTATTAAAGCGTAAAAGTAGGATTTTCGTATTATAGAGGATTATTATAACTACGGGCCTTTATTTAATCCCTTAGTATATAATATTTATCGCCGGCGAACTATTATATAGTAAGACCTTAAGTAAAACCTCTTAAAATATAAAGCTTTACCGGTATAAGAGGTATTAAGCATTTTTTATAATACTATAACGGGTCGGCCTTAACGGGGCTAAAGCAGTAGTCATGCTACTGTTCGTTGCTACGGGGCAGCTATTTAATTAAGCCACTACGTTAGACGGCGGCAGCGAGGGCAAAAGAAGACGAATTAACTAAGCTGCTAGCTAGTTAATTAACCACGCCTATTAAGGGTTATACGGGCGCAGCCCGGGCCTAATCTAGGGCCTAGCCCGTAATAAATACTAAGCCTTTTATAGCTTTCTTCCGGCTTTATAATGTTTATAATGATCGCTAAAAGCTTTATTTTAAAGCTCTTAAAGGTAAGATAGTAATATAAGCTTTTCTTAAGTATCTTTAAGTAAGCGACCTTTTTTATTATATTAAATTCGACCTATATATTAAAAATAAAATTTAAGGCGTATTATAGACTTACTTATAGTATTAAAAGATATAAAAATGCTTCCTTAAGGTTTTAAGCCTTGATAATATATATAAAGCTAACCGCTTTAAGCTTTTCCTTTTTTAAGTTATTAAAGTTATTAACTAAAAGTCTTTAGCTAACTTCGCTTTTAGCCTTAATAATATAAAGAAAGAAGAAAGATATTAGTAGCTATATAAGTCTTTTAACGCCCTTTATATATAAGTAAGGGTACTAAAGCCCTTTATAGTTATTATAGATAAGGAAGCCGCCTTTAAAAACGCTTTTTTTATGTTTTTCTTTTTATATAATAATAACTTTATATATATTATATTAATAGCAATATTCGGGCCCGAATTTAGTTATACTAAAAAGACTTAGTAAATCCTAATAGTCTTAAAAACAATATTAATAAAGAAGTCCTTTTTAAAGTTAAAGCTATCCTTACTTATAAGGCTACCGAATAAAAAGCCGCCGCCGCTGCCGCTACTACGTTTAGTTTAAACGATAAAAAAGTCGAATTTAGCCGCGAAGAAATACTACTAGCTTAAAAGCGCGTTATTTACTTAAAGATAAAAGCGGATTTTTATAAAGCGTAGTAATAGCTTAATTAGCAATTCGGTTAATACTAAAGCTATATTATAACCTATATCTTTAATAAATATATACTATAGCGGGAGTAGTAGGCGGGCTGCTTTATTAGCCGCTATTATAACTTTAAGTAGCGGGTTAATAGCTTAGTTAAGACCGCTTATAAAGATATAAAGTCTTATTTACTTATAAGCACCTTTAACCTTTTATATATTTACGATACCCTTATTTAAATAATTAAGAATAAAGAGATATCTTATATATAAATAGCTACTTAGTAAAAGATTTAATAAAGGCGGCGGTTTCTTAAGTAGTTATCTTAGCTTAAAGACCTTAATATAAAGGTTACTTATTAAGCTATTAATCTCCTTACTATATAGTATCGACTTACTATTACCGCGATACCTTTATTAACTTAAGAGCCTTAGCTACTACGGCCTTATAGTAAGCGCTTTATATTATAGCTTAGCCTACCTTATATATATATTATCTTTTAACGCTTTTAAGCCGGGCTAATACTTAAAAAGCGTAATATTCTTATATAATAGTAGCTTAAGAAGCCGTTAGTAAACCCCCCCCCCTTTTTTATATATTTTACTACTAATAATAACTCTTAAGACCTTAAGGAGCTATTACTCCGAATCCGCGATCTTAACGTCGTTATAGTTATACGCGGCCGGCCTCGTAATACTAAGCTACCTATACTTAACTCCTTTAAATACTAAGACGTATTAATAAGGGCATTATAGCTAGCTACGCCGCCTATATTAATAAGGGCATTATAGCTAACTACGCCGCTATAAAGGCTACTTAATTTAAGTTAAGCTAGCTTAAGGTAGCTTAACGTAAGTATATAAAGATACCTCTCTTATAACGAGATCGATAAACTTAGCTATAGCTTAAGGTTTCTCGTAGCGTTATAAAAAAGATTATTAGCCTAAGGTAATATAAAGGGAAGGGGATTAAAAGGAGGACGTAGTAAGAGTAATAAGGGCGCTTATAGCTTTACTAGCGGCACCGGTAATAATATAGCTATATCGCCGCTTAGTAGTACTAGTAGTAATATAGCTATATCTCCGCTTAGTAGCACTAGTAGTAATATAGCTACTAATAGTGCCGCTAGGCGGCGTTAAGGGCATTAAGCGGTATTAAGGGCATTAAGGGCGTACTTATATCGCCGCTTAGTAGCACCGGTAGTAATATAGCTATTAATAGTGCCGCTAAGCAGCGTTAAAGGCATTAAGCGGCGTTAAGGGCATTAAGCGGCGTTAAGGGCATTAAGGGCGTACTTATATCGCCGCTTAGTAGCACTAGTAGTAATATAGCTACTAACGGTGCCGCTAGGCGGCGTTAAGGGCATTAAGCGGCGTTAAAGGCATTAAGTAGCGATAAGGGCATTAAGGGCGCGCGCGCTTATAACTTCGCCCGCGGCACTAGCAAGGCCCGGATTAATTAACGGACCGCGTTATACGCGTATCTTATAAGAGCTTTAAAGACACGTTTTTTAAGCGAATTAAGCTATAGCTAAGAGCGCTGCGTATAGGCTGCGTATATAGGCGCGGGTATTTAAAAGGTATAGGTACTTACTATACGCAGGCGGTATAAATAAGCGGGGCGGGCTAGCGTTAGTACGTATCTTTAAAATAAGGCGTAAGTGTAAATAAAGATATATATAAGTGTAAATAGTAATACTTATTAAAAAATATAAAAAGAGGGAGCTTTAAAAGATAATAATAGTATTTAACTAGCTAAGAAGAAATATATATACGAGGGGTGCCTTTATATATATATAGCTAACCTTTATAAATAAAGGCTAGGGCTATGCTTAAGGCTTTTATAGTAAATTAAGTATAAGGCCTTAGCGTTTATACTCCTTATATTTATAATACCTCCCCTTAGTTATATATAGGGCGTATATATATATAAAGCCTTACGATATAGCCTTTCTTTTATATATTACTTTAGCCTTAGTATTTTTTAATCTTAACTAAATATTAATAGCTATTCCGCTTATATTATACCTTATTTATATACTTATTTATATATAAAGCCTTTTAAAGCTTTATTAAGCCGCTTTTTTTATTCTTAGCTACTAAACAAATTAATTATATTTTTCTCTTAAAAGGCCCTTTATAAAACTATTCGTAATTATCTTATTAGTCCGTATTTATACTAGCTAAAAAAGCCCTTATTAGTATAGTAAATAATCTATTTATAGCGGATATCGATATACTTAGGTTTAGCTAGGTTATTTTTATTTAGCACTATAAGCTTTATATTTTAGCTATTTATAAAGATTATAAATAAACTTAGCTATAGCTAGCCTAGCTTTATTAATAGCTAATATTACTATATTACTATTATGCTTATAAGTATTAGGTTTATAAACTCCGCCTTTATTTATAAAGTTGCTATAATTATCTACCTCTTACTTTTTTAAATAATAGGCCTATCGCTAAGGAATATAACGTAGCTAGCTATAAAGTAATAAGTACTTTAGTTATTAGTAAAGAAGGTATTTATATATATAAGGAGCTTAAAGTCCTTAATTAAGTATTTCCCCTTTATTATAATCTTATAGTTTAAAGTGCCCTTAATATAATGCTATAGCGTTTATATAATTACTATATAGTTATATATTAAGTTATTACTAGCCTTAAAGAGCTTATTCGCTATATCTATAATATTTAGCTAAGTGCTTATTAATAAGTAATTAAAACTACTAGTTTAGTAAAGCTATTTTATAATACTTATTATAAGTTCTTAACTTTTTTAGTTATAAAGAACTTTAAGTCTTACTAGCTATAGCGCCTTTATAGCTTTAGTAACCTCTTAACTAATTTTTTTAAGGATCTTTTTAGCAAACCTTATTTAGTATATAAAAATCGTTCTTACTACCTTATCCCGTTTAAATTAAATACTTAAAAATTTTTAAAGCTCGCTAAGCTACTTAGTTTTATATAGCTTAGTTAAAATAAAAAAGTGATTTTACTACTTTTATAAATCAGCTATTTAATCCTTACCTAATTAGCTAAGTATAGGGGGGTATATAAATTATATAAAAACCCGTATTAAATAGCCTAGCTTCGGCTCGTTATTTTCTTAGTCCTTACGTCCTTATATAACGTCTATAACGTTATATACGGAACTAAGGAGGTTAAGGTAGCTAGATAAAACAAGGATCTGCTTAAACCTAAACTAACCTTAACTAACTTTAAATACGAATTACCGCATAAGGAAGGGATATATAACTACGGGGTAAAATGCTTTAAAATCAAAATATCTCGGGCTTTAAGACTACCCGAAGGCTAGTCCGGATATGTTACTCCGTTCTCTTATATTTATCGATAAAAGGCGAATCTCCCGCTACTAAATAGCTAGAGATTCTACAAGCACTTACGCACTTAATTCTTTATTAATTAATTTTAGCTAAAATCCTGCCTTATATAATATCGACTCCTTTATTACGTAATATTACGTAATCTCCTTATTTCCTTATAATTTCGCTGCTATCTTAACCTTTAATAGGTTATAAGCCTAGCTTAGCTTACTATGCTAGGAAATTAATCACTTCTTTAACTAGCTTTAGAAAATTCCGGGAAAAATACGGCCCTTTTTCTTAATTACCCGTTTAACCTTCCTTAAAATTTAACGTTAATTAAACGACTAAATCTCTTAGAATTTATACCTAAAGATATCTTAACCTCGATTACCTCCTTTAATCTCTTTCCTTTTCTAGAAATCCCTTTATCTATATAAAATTCTCTTAAAATTCCCTTTTCTCCGCTAAGACCCCTTTTATCCTTAGAAATTTGCCTAGAATTTCCTTTACTAATTCTTACTAACTTCTTTTATCTTTTAACCCTTCTTAAGTTAAAAATTAACTTTTTATTACCTACCTATTCTATCTTACTAAAGATATATAAAATAGCAGGCTAAAAAGAATACGAGT
>JAPEBW010000341.1:0-60493 GCA_027405785.1 Ophiocordyceps robertsii
GGGAGTGCAAGTATCAAATGGAGGAGAGGGGGAGAGCGAGAGCGCGAGAGAGGTGGGCGAGGGAATAAATGAGCCCAAAGAGGGAGGGGGGGTTGGCAGGCAATATTCCTTCTTTCCCCAACTAGCGAAGGCGGAAGGGTATAAGAAGGCAGGTCGAGGCAGGTGGTGGAAGGAGGTAGGGCCGAGTGGAGCCCGCCCAGGGCCGCTGCAGTTTTTGCCCCCAAGATGTATTTTATCAATTTAATTACTTTCGGCCTATCCGTACTCTGTACTCTGTCTTGCCAACAGTCGGTGGGCAAGGGGAAGGGAGAAAAAGCTAGCAGTGCGACTGTGGTGAGAAATAAATAAGAATCGGGTTGCTGTCTCGCCTAGGTACTTTGCACTACCTACATAGGTACTTGACACAGGGCAAGCCGAGGCGTGGCTGTTGGCTCGTCGCAGTCTCTGCGGAGTACCCCGTACTGCCAGCCTCGAGCAATGGCCCATGTCCTGGCCCGTACTTTGTACCGCCGACCTGAATCCTTGAAGGGCGGCATTCAACAGCAGCGTGCTGCCGAGATACAAGACAGGTACACAGGCACGGCTAGTATGTACCAGTAAGGCACTTTGCCCGGTGCCCTGTGCAATGCTTGGGCGGGCTGTTTGTTCGACGTTTGCCTTGGATTGGTTCCCCTCGTCCTATCTCTGTCGAGGTCATTCTGTTAAGTCCCTGGCAGGTCAGCTCGATGGTGGCGGCTGCGCAATGCCTGCAGCGAGTCTGTTCATGGATACGTGGATTGCCGAATTGGAACAGCCAACGTGATGAGTGGTACCTGTACCTCCCACCGTGGACATTCGCAGTCCTCCGTAGAGGTAGTGGATACAGCAAGTAGTGTACTAGGTACCTACAGTATGTATGTACAGTAGATGCTAGGTGGCGGCGGCGGCGGCGGCTGAACGTCTCTCTGCTTGGCCCGTCGCTGTCTTGACCCGGAGTAACAAGCGTGTCTCTTGCGCCGGTTACGGATACGGACAAGTGCTGCTGTACTCTGTACCAACTCTGTACATACACGACTCCTCCAGTGCCAAGTCATGGGATTGCCAATACATAGGTCAAAGGGGTCCAGTGTCTCGACGAGGCTGCGACGGCTTCTGAGTCGCCGCCGGTTGGTGGCACAGCCTGCCGTCAAGGTACATGCTCTCTCACAAGTCACAAGTGCAAAATTCGACGGAGCGGAATCGCCTGATGCCAAGAGGTCCGCAGGTGTGCGACTCGGCCGTCGGGGGCAATGACGTATGCGTGCACGGTCGGAACCTCGCCCGTCCGCTTCTCGCCCGTCGGTGACCCTTTTTTCTCTTGTCCCCGGCACATGCGAGCTAGGCGGAGGCTGTGCCAAGTGCATTCGCGCCCGTCGTGGGCGAGAGAGAAGAAGAGAAATGCGAATGAGACGCCCGATGAAACGTGGCCGAGCTGACAAGGATGCCACCATTCCATTCCATCTTGCCCGACCATGACTGAGCTTATTCAGACATGACGGCGGGCATAAATGGTACTACGTACGGATATGTGTGCAATCAACTTGGTTAGGTGTTATCCAGCAAAAACAAAATTCTGATGCAGAAACATACAGTACACATGCAAGCCTGCGACCCTTTCTTTCCCGGAAGCGTCTGCTGCCGACAGTGTTGGAGACGCCCCCCCCCCCCCGGCTTGCTGCTTGCTCCACCGGCAAGAGCAAGAGCACGACGCACATTGCACGGATGCTGTGCTGCACGTGCCATTCTCATGGCCGTCAACTACGGCATGTGCTTGGTGCGCGGGTCGAAAAGGCTAAGCGAAGCCTCATCATCAACAACAACCCACCTTGCCCACAGCCATGCTTGCTTGAGGTGGGCGCCCTTGGCTTCTCGCCGCAGCCCAGGCCGGCTAGCACGGGAAGCAAAGGGTGCGGAGCAAAAGGGCTGAGCCGCAACTCTTTGTCGATGACGGCGTCGCACATGCATGCGAGGCATCTGCATCCACCCATTCGCTCACGCAGATTCTTCCACTCGGTGATGCATCCATCTTCACGTACAAAGTGCGTGCATGGCCTGCTCTGATGCAGTCACATGACTCTGCAAAGGACTGGCCGACGGGACGAGAGTGAGTCACCCGAATTTCCGCTCTTGCCTCGCCTCCTCATCGTCAAGGAGCACTCTCCATGTACTCTGTATGTACATACATACATACTCCTTCCCTCCCCTCCCTAGGCACTTGCCACCCTCCCACGCGGGGAATTGATTATTGGATGGTTGGATGGGGAAAGGATCCGCCGCCCGCCGCGGCTGCCGTTGTGGGGCACCTCGATAGTACATATGTACATACACACTTTGCGCTGGACTGAGTGAGGAGCGGCGCGTCCGGTACTTGTCAGCCCCGGCATGCGAGCACCAAAAAAGCATGTAGTCGAACAAGGCAGTGATGAATGTCGGCGGCACTCAAAAGGGGGCCCCTTGTTCGCCAAAAGTGAAATCTCTGGTACTCGGCAAGACGGGGCCGACGATAAGAGATCGACTCTGAAAAGTGTGTCCATGTATCCGTACAGAGTAATTTGCTGTGCAAAATACATGCCGACATCCACGTCCACGTGTGTCTCAGACAGCCGGCGCCTTTTCCTCTTCTTCTTCTCTTCCTCTTCTTCTTCGCCCTCTCGCGAGCAGGACTCTGTTCGTACCTACCTGTCGTACGAAGTACATGTACAGAGTATACACACACACAATACGTCTGCGTCTTCATAGTGCATGCTCTGTGCACACCAGCCTCTGGGGTTCATCCGTCCGTCTGTGGGACCTGGGTAAGCCTGTCTCAAGGCTGTCAGTCTCGGCCCTGCTGCGTGCGACCGACACATGCCCCCCAAGTTCGGTACGGCGACCAATGTTCCTCGGCCTAATTGTTTGTTTCATCGACGGATGGAATCAGCTACTGCTGAGCGAGGGAGACGAGACGAGACGGGACGAGACGAGACGGGGCGGCCCAGCTGACAGGTCCGTGGGCTCACATGCGATATTCGGTAAAGCCATCTTTGGATATTCGATATGCATATCCGTACAATATGGATGGCGGCGAGGAGAGACGTTGACGCTTACTGTACATACTCCTGACTACCTATGTATGTACTCTGCACAGAGTAACTGTCCCCAACTCGATACAAGCATGCAAGCCATTTCGTCCCATGCAACGCCCCGCCCGCTACGTACATGTGTACATATGTACATATGTGCGAATAGGTACATAGGTACATAGGTACCTACCTACAGTACCTTGTGCGCTGGCATCGCATCGCATCGCAGTGCGTGCATGCATGCATATATGTATGTACATATCTGTACATGTCGACATGTCGATGGCAGTGCTGTATCGGTCACTGGCAGCCTCCGGGCCGCCTCCCGAGAACAAGTGAAGCTGACCGCCTTTGTTTTGTCGGGAGATGGGCTGAGCGTCCTTTCGTTCCCTTGCCTCCTTGGCATGTCCCGCTCCCTGCCCGTGCAAAGAAAGCAAGACCATGCCCTCTCCTTTCATGTGCCAGCGGCTAATCTATTCCTCGTGTCACCGCATCCGTGGACAATGCTGTGCGCTCACTTGTTGTTGATAAGGTGAAGTCGTGATGGAGGGCTCTGGAGTTGCACTGTTTCAGAGCCCATGCATGCTTATTCTTCTCCTTCTTCTCCTCGCCCACCGATCCAAGACATGGTGCGAGAAGCTTCCTCCTCCCATCAGCGCCCGCGGCCAACCGCATCGCCGGCGCCCAAGCTGCCCTTGCCTGCTGCTTCGAGCAAGCCCTGCATTTCCCATGGCACCGGCCGGCTCTGCTCCTGCGTCCCTGGATCAGGGCAGGGGGGGGGGGGGGGGTCGATCAGTGAGAGGCGGCCAAGCGGAATGTGGCCCCAATCTAGACCTCATCGTCTTCCCCTCACCCGCCCTCGACCCTTCATCCGGCACGCATGCATACACGCACACATACCTCTGCATGCGTGTACATGCCGCATGCACGTGCAGCTCTATTCGTATGCATGGGCATGCAGATGCTTGGCAGTCGGGAAAAGGCGCCACAGCGTTCCCATGGCGCGGGCAACGAGGCTGCAGCCACTCGTCGTCGGCCTGCATCGCGTTGCGTCCTTCTTGGCTCGGCAGCCAGCAAGTTGTGTACCGAGTATTCGTATTGTTGAAAACATGGGCCACTGCTGCATGCCTTCCTGACCTTGAGGTCGGAGCCGTCCATCGCCGAGGCCTGCCAAGCCAGCCCGCCCTGTGCCCGCGACCTGCGACCTGCGACCTGCGACCTGCGACTGCGACTGCGACTGCGACTTCGACTGCGACTGCGACTGCGACTGCGACTGTGCCTGCGCCTGTGCCTGCGCCTGTGACAGTGACAGTGCCTGCGCCCTGCCTGCACGGGAGCGGTGAGCGCCTTGGTCTCATCATATTCTTCGTTGCGCCTTTAGACACAGTTGCTCTCGGCTGCCCTTGACCCGCACGCTGTCCTCCCCTCCCTCTTCTGCCTCCACGAATTGGCCTGTCCCTTGCCGCGCTGGGGTGCGCAGGCTCGGACGCCGCCCGTCCTCCGCATCTGGGTGGCGGGCATCCATCGAGAGACTGCCTTGGTTCTAGGCCGTGCGGGCGGAAACTACCGCCAACGGGGCCAAGGCTCGTCTCGTCCCGCCGCGAGCCGCTTCATTGGCCTCACTCGTTCTGTGTCTCAGGGCCCGGTGTCTCCGAGTTGGAGATGCCGACCTTTGAGACAAGTTGGGCCAGTCTGCCACTCGACGTCGCCGCCAGGTGCTGTTGGAGTTGGCGCCCGGAATCCTTCATCTCGGCCTTGAGGGTCTCGGGAGATGGCACACTGCCCTCGACCAGACTCGCCAGCCTCGCCAGGTGCTCCGACTCCTTTACAAACTTGGTCAGGTACAGCGTCGGCTTGCTCGTCCCACCCCCGGCCCTCATCTGCTGCTCTATCGCATCCTCATAGGCTCGGTCGTAGACGTCAAAGTCGACCGCCGTTGGCGAGTCCGACACCACGTCGGGCGTTGCCTCGTCCATGGCGAAGTCGTCTCTGGCACCGGTGCCGATGCCCAGGAACAGAGGCTCTTGCTCGCTCATCGGCTCCGTCGGGCCCTTGCCGTCACTGCCCACGTGTTCCAGCACGCTGCGTCGCCGGTGGAGGAGGGCCTCAATCTCCTCAATCCTGGCCGTCTCCTCGGCCGGGTTCAACCCCGGTTGGGGACCGGCGTCGCCCTTTGGTGATGTCGCAGTTGCGTCGGTGAGCCCGCGGGCCCTCAGTCGTATGTTGGCCAGCGGTGACTTGAACCGATGAATGGCCCTCATGACGCAAAACAGGTGATTCATCTTGCGCGTAAAGGCCCGGTTCAGCTCGAGCTCGTTGGGGGGCTCGACCAGGTGCGCGCAGTTTTCTTCGGCTGAGAGGAGCGGATCCGTGCCGTTCTTGGTCACCCAGGGATGGTGCTGTTGTACGTCAGCCTTGGCGTCACGCAGCCATGATGGGAACACTCACCCGTAGCTTGGCCATCGTGATCCGCGTGTCGGGGTCCTTGTGCAGGATGCCGCCGAGAAGGTCAACAAAGTTTGGATCCTCGCCCTCGGGCAGCTGCGGGTGCTCCGTCTTGATGGCCTCGTATATCTCGAATATCCCCGGCCTGACGAATGGCAGCTTGCCATACTTGAGGCAAAAGAGCGACACGCCCATGGACCAAATGTCGGCTGCCTTGCCGGATATCTCCCGGTGTTTGCCGCACAGCTCGGGCGCTGTAAAGGCCGGCGAGCCTGCTGACTTGGCCGTCACCATGCTGTCCGTCTTCTCGAACATTTCCGAGACGCCAAAGTCCACAATCTTGAGAACGTCGTCCTCCGACAGCAGCAGGTTGTCCGGCTTGATGTCGCGATGAATCACGCCCTGTGCGTGCACTGCCCTAGAGTTAAACTTGCCAACTGTCTGTGGCCCGGCTCGGGTAGGAGTCGCTCGACGTACAATACTCTATGCCCAATATGAGATCACGAAACCAATGCCGGCAGGCCTCGTCGCCGTACGGCTCCGCATTGCCATCCAGCCCAATTCTCATGACGACGCCCTTTTTGCACATTTCGAGCACCATGTAGAGGGAATCCTCCTCCGGGTCGTCGAGCACCTCGATGAGCTGGACCAGGTTCGGGTGGTTGAGCTTCTTCATGATTGCGATTTCTTCGCGAATCAGGAAAAGGGCGTCGCTTCGCTCACCGGCGCGCAGGCTGTCGAGCTGCGGCGACAGCGGCCCGCCGCTCCTGCTGGCCCGGGGAAGGGCCTGGCGGGGCAAGCCGTGAGGGCCTTGTCGGAGGAGGTGAGACTGGGCGCGCTTGCGCAAGCGGGTTTTGGAGAATTCCTTCATGGCCTTTGGCGGTGGCCGTTAGAGGTGCAGAGAGGAAAGGGACGAGGTGCTGGGGCCTACAAATTCGTTGCCGAACTGGTCCTTGGCCAGGTGAACGGCGCCGTAGGAGCCCCGTCCAATCTCCTCGACAATGACATACTGGTTGATCCTGTGGTACGTCCTGCCGTCAAACTCGTCGTTTGTAAACTCCACGCGGGCGTCGAGCGTCTCCTGTGGACGGGCGTGAATCAGCATCCTCTGCTTGGCCGGACGCCGGCCAAGGACGTGCGTACCTTGATTTCGCGATGAGCGCTGGGAGTTCGCCTATGCTGCCGTATGGGACTGGCAAGCTTCTGTAGGATGGCGTCGTCAGGCCTGCCAAGGCGTTGAAGAAGCTCAGCACCAGAGCCTCATGCTGTTTGCAAACGGCATGGCCTTGTGTACGACTTACGCGCCGGCTGCCGAAGGTGCCACGGGGAGGACGGTCGTCTTGATCTCGTTGAGGCAGTCAACGGTGACCTGGGGAGATGGCTGACCTGACGCAACTGAAGGCGCCTCGGGAGTCTCGTCTGCGGGGCTGGCCATGCTGAGGATCGAATGCCGAGCCAAGCCGTGGGGAGAGGGCAGCGATGGATGGGTTGGCGCGCGTGTTTGGCCGCTGCATGGGCGTCGACGGGTATCTCGACGGGTATCTCGACGAGCAAGGCGGCGGGTTTGGTGCGCAGCAGACGCCGTCCCAGGGCTGAAATCCGAGACGGGGCTTCGCTGGCCGGCAGACTCGGCTTGTGCTCAACCGTCGTCGTTGGGCGCCGCGCACGACGAGAACGATGCCTGCTCGCCGGCGGGGTCCAAAGACTCGGACAGGCTTTGCGACGGCCCGCGAGCGCAGATCAATCGAGGAGCAGGGACAGGCGGTGCCGGTTCGACTCTCGGTAAAAGCACGCGGCGCTGGCTGACGGGCAGGAGACGGCGAGAGGGCTTGGTCGAGGGATCTCGGGCGCAGACGGCAATGGTGGTTGTCGTCGGGCGCGTTGATGGCGGGGTGGATAACCATTGATAAGGTGGTACTTGATGGATACCTGCCCAAATGACATGCATGGGTACATACTTGGGTCCTTCTCTGGCCGGCCAATCTCCATCAACATCAACACCCACCCAGCTTCAACCTCACATCCAGCGACGACGACACGGAAACCCGCCCCTTTGACCAACCTCTACAAGCCGTTACGACACGATACGGTAGACAGCAAACAGACACCCCCCTTCGAGGCCTGCTGGCCATTGCCGCCATTGGCCACCCGCCCATCATGACAGTGTACAACTTCTACATCTTCGATCGCCACAGTACGCTGACCTCTCGCCCTCTCCCTCCTCGCCGTATACGAGGGCCTCGGAAGCTAACACACCAAACCCTCGTCTCTCCTCTTCACCAGCCGAATGCATCTATGCCAAATCCTGGCTCCCGCCCTCATCGTCCCGCCAGGCCCCGGCGACGACGACGTCGGCCGCCGCCTCCGACGACGCCAAGCTCGTCTTCGGCACCATCTTCTCCCTGCGCAACATGGTCCGCAAGCTCGGCGGCGACGACGACGCCTTCATCAGCTACCGCACCGCCCACTACAAGCTGCACTTTTACGAGACCCCCGCCAATCTGCGCTTCGTCCTGCTCACCGACACGGCCTCGGCGAGCATGCGCAACGTCTTGCACCAGATATACATTAACCTCTGGGTCGAATATGGTGCGTCTCTCGCTCTTTCTTGCACCACCCGGCACACATGGTGGCTGGCCTGCGTGAAAGTCTTGGTCAAGGGGCCCTCCCAGGGCTGACAGGGATGCCCAACCAGTTGTCAAGAACCCTCTGGCGCCCGTCGAGCACAAGGGCGGCGACGGCGTCCAAAACGAGCTCTTTGAGTTGGGTCTCGACCAGTTCATTCGAGGCCTCATGTGAAACGTCGTCGAGACCATCCCGTGCCATCAACAGCGACTCGGACGCTCACAAGGGTTACGATATCCCTAGCCCCCAGCCACACTGACCGAGGCCAGCATCAGCTTAGTATCGTGGCGTTCCCTGCCTCTCGCACCCCACGGCGCAGGGCGCCAAGCATACGGTCGAGCACGATGCAACGCGAAATCACGACCTTTGGTTACATCTTAGGGGAGCCCGAGCTGTTGAAGCGCTATCGCGGTATTCCAAGACCGGAACACGCGCCGAGAGCTCAGCGAGTCCCGGATGGAAAGGGCTTGGGGTCGTTGAAAGGCCCAAAAGGTCACTTGCCTGCTCCAAGTCCTCGTCACCGGTGGCTATGAAGCCTCGGCCGTCAAGGGGATGCCAGTGGAAACATGTATTCATTCCCTCCCAGGGCGCCTGTATATCGGCCATGTTGAGCAAAAGAGTCTCAGAGGCTTAAAAATCCGTCACAGGTCATCTATGTAATACAGTGCAGAATAAGAGTATCCGTCGTCATCTCTTCTCATTCGCCCTCTCCCATGCGCCCTCGAACCCGCTGAGCGACTCGACCATGACGATGCTCTGATCGCCGCCCTGGCTCTGGTCGCCGCTCTTGACTTGCGACGGTGCACCGTGGGCGCTCAGGTGCACCGCGCTATTCATGAGTCCGTCGCCCCGAATCTCGTTTTCCCAGTTGCTCGAGTAGACGACGGCGGCAAAGGCCTCGACGGCCCGGACCGTCTCCATTTGTTCGAGGTATTCGTTGAGCATGCCGCTCCCGATGGCATGCGCCTGGCGCGTCAGCACCGAGAGGATCTTGGGCAGCAGGATGACCTTGGACTGCCCTGCATCCGCCGCCGCGGCCGCTGCCTGGCCCGCTGTTTGGGTAGGAAGGTCAAAGGCCTCGGCGGCGAGCTTGGTGTCGACGAGGAAGGAGAAGCCGGCGTCGAGGACGAGCGTCAAGACGTGGGCAAAGGCGGGTGACTCGATGAGGTCGGCCGTCTCGTCGAGCAGTCGTCTCAGAGCGGCCGGTGAGGGCTGAGAGACGCCGCCCTGCATCGAGTTATCGTCGAGGATGCCCGACTCGCGTATGACTTCGGCTTCTTGGTCCCGGGGCGGGAGCATGAGCTTCAGCCAGTCCGACGTCCTCCGCTCCTCGGGCGTAGATCCCTCGACCAGCTTCCTCACCTCCATTGTCAGCTCGCCGAACCTCTCAAAGCTCACCAGGTCACGGGGGCTCAGGGTCCCAAAGACTGTCCGGACGGCGCTCTCGACGCGGTGCATGACGTCGATGCAGCCCTTGTTGAGCAGCCACCAGCTAAAAGTCAGGTACTTGCGGTTCGTGTCGAAGTCGTTGCCGTAGTCTTGCTCGGTGTTGTCATCGTCGTTATTCTCGAGGCTGATGGTGGCCTGTTGGGCGCCGGTGGCGAGGGAAACGACGCTGGAGAGGTAGCTCCGCCGGCCGAGGAGGTTGAGCTGGATCCTGGTCAACATGGCAAGGAGAGCGAGAGTGTAGACGAGAGTAAAGGCCCTCGTGACGGCTGGCAATGGTCAGCCTTTTCATCCGGACGCGGTTCGGGATTCGACGCACCACTGATGGTCAGGCTATCCCAGAGTTGCCTTTTGGATCTCCGAGACTTTTGCACCCCCCCATCTTGCTTTCCCGCGTCACCAGCAGGGGCAAAGGGCGGGGGCGTGGCAATCTGGCTGGCGTGGATGCCGCTCTCGCTATGCAAGCTGCCCATGCTCTTGCCGTCATCCTCGGTCAAGGTGGTGTCGGCGATGCTTGGGGGGGTCGCCCTTGGGGGGTTCGCCGAGCCAGCAGCTGGGCCCTTGGAGCCCTTTGTGGCGCTCTTGGTCTGCTGGATCTCGTACGTGATTTGCTCCGTGTTGAGGACGGCGATGATGTTTGCCGTGGCCGTGGGGAGGAGGGCGAGGACGGTAAAGGTACAATCTTCTTGGTTCTGCTGGAACCGGCGCCGCAGGCTGTGGTTGCGAAGGCGCAGTCAGCTCCATTGCCTCCCGAGGAGAGGACGGGGGAGGGAGGCCGACTTTTCCTTTGCGATGCGATCGCTGCTCATGCGCTCGCGGGCGTCGTTGATCTTGTTGAGGATGTACTGGGTGACGACGTAGCCGGCGCCGACGACGCCAACGCCAATGGCAATGGGGGTCCTGTTGTTGCGCAGCCAGCGCCGAGCCGAGGAGAGCATGGCGGGCGCAGAGGCTGAGGGACGGGGATCGCGTCTGATGAACCGGATCCGCCTGGGTCCGCTGCCATGCGCCGGATCTTGGGGGGGGGGGCGGCAACGGCGGCGGCGGCGAGGATGAGACGAGGAGGGTCAAGGCCTGTGGAGGGCGGCAGTGGAGGTGGTGGAGGGAGGTGGTGAAGGCGGTGGCGACGACGGGCGAGGTTTTTTGTCGCCTGGGTTCTGCTGCTGCTGCTGGGCCGACGAATGAGGCCGATGAGCGGCTCTGGCAGCTCGATGGCAGCCAATGCAGGTACAGTACATGCAGCGGGTACTCAAACGAGACTTGGGGTCGGGTGGGTTTGAGCCTGAGAACCAAGTACCGGAAAAGTGCCCACGCCCTCGGCACTATCAGATTACCGCCCAGGGGATCCCCCCGGAGCGAGCCGAAGCCTCGGTCCTCGTGCTTTGCGGGTGGTACCGGGTACCTCGGCATGTACCCACGCTTTGACTCACGCGGGGGGCCTTTGTCTGCAGAGCCGTTTGTCTGGGCCCCAACAGCTACGTGTCTGCACACTTGCTCCGAATAATAAAGTTTTTGTCCCTTGGGCACAACAATTCCGGTCGTTATTCAAGGCACTGGAAGTCCAGAGTCAAGCTTGAATTTACAGTTGCTTGTTGACTTCTACTGCTGCTGCCTAGGTACCCAGGCAGGTGTACCTGCTAACGACTCCCCCCCCCCCTCATCCTCGCCCAACCCGACATTCGGGCTTGCAGATGACACAGCGTCCAACTTTGTAGGTGCAGCCCGCGCGACGAAGGCAAGCCTAGCGGCCGAGTCAGAAGCAACTCGCTCCCCCGCCAGCAACGGGACGACACCTACCGCTGGAGGAGGGCATGGCCTCCTCTCCGCCTCCTGGTCCGTCGCCTGAGCTGCCAATCCCAGGCCGGCAAAGACTGCCACGACGAGAGTGATGACCTTCATGTTGGTTGGTGAAGAAGCTACCGGTAATTCAATGTCGTGGTGTTGATGAGAGGAGAGGATGGCTGTTGCTCCCGAGATGAGGGGAGGAAAGCCGGCTGCTTTATATGCGTGCTCGTCCAGCCTGGAACCGGTCAAGCAGACGGGCCGAGACGATTCCATTATGTGCAGGTGCATCTCGGAATATCACAGACATCATAAGCATAATGCAGCTTACAGCCGACGTACGTGATGAGCGAGCGGCCCAGACAAGGAGTGCCGAGGACGTGAGGTGAGACGCATGCCAGCGGGGGCTTGCTCAGCAACAACAGCTCTCTTGGGAAAGGATTGACAGCATGGCCTTTTTGTGCCAAAGAACGCGTGCTCGCGGCCGCGGCCAGGTCGGTTGCGATGTTGTCACATAGGCCGCCCGCTTGCCGTCTCTGCGGGCCTGACATCAGCATCATGGACGTGTGAAGAGGTTCGGAACGTGTCCAGCGACAAGCCCGTACATACGCTGCCATGGATGTATACCAGGCAATGCTCTTCAACAGTCGCCCTACTGTACAGAGTACTAGGTGCCGGTGTGTATGTAAGTGCCTGGTGGCATGACGAAGCCAGCACCGCATCTGTGGCGTCAGCTGGTGGCATCACGGGCCGACCTGAGTGCCGCCCGTGACCGCCGTCAGCCGAGTGTTTAGCAGTGCTGTGTCCGTACTTGTACTCTGTCCATACGTACAACGGCACCTGCTGTTGGTACCTACGAATACAGTGCCCAGACGAGCGCACATGCAACAACCCCCTCCCAGCAAGCCTAGTGCAGTGCCTCCCTCCAGGGCTTCTACTCCACCATGGAACCCCAGCAGCCGCCATCCAGCCGCCGCCAGTCGGAGGGTACTGTGTTCACTGTCCAGGTACCCTCCAGGTCACCACCAGCCAGCTTCCCCCCTTGCGAATTTCCATTGCCTCCCCTTCCACCTCCTCAACCATTGCCCTGCTCCCGCCGCCGCCGCCGCCCTCACCATTCCCGCGCCGAGACTTGAAAGAACTCGCCACAATCGCCCAAGGATGCCGTCGACAATGGACCAGCAGCAGGACCCCCCCGAATTCATCCTCGACGTCTTCAGCGACCCGCGATCCGTCCGCGACGTCGTCAAGGGTGAATTCTTTCCACCCTCCCCTCCCCTCCCATCCCCTCCCCTCCCCCGCCCCCGCCCCCGCCGCAGCACCATCAATCACCACCACGACCACCCATCGTCGGTCAGACGCCACACACGGGCCGGCCTCTGCGAGCTCGCCTCTCGCCGACATTGCCACCGTCGTCTTCCCGACGCCCCCGCGCCCGTCCGTCAGTCTCGCTGACACCACCGCCTCTTCCCCTCTAGGAATCCTCCACACAATCTTCTTCACCCGCTTCTTCCCCTCCCTCACCCCGCGCACCCGCGACGTCCTCGACCTGACCCTCCCCTACGTCGACGACGACGAGCTCGAGACCATGATCGACCAGCGTGCCTCGGCCCTTGAACGCCAGCTCGATGCCGAGCGATCCTCCGCTTCCGGCGCCGCCACCACTGCCGCCACTACCTCCACCAACAGCAACCCCCACGCCTTCACCAACGGCGGCGGCGGCGCCAGGGGCCAGCTCGCCGTCCAATTCTTCGAGAAGAGGCGTCGCAAAGCCTGGCTCTCGCGCGGGGACGAGGAGGTGTGCTGGGAATGCTGGACCCTAAAGGTCACCGTCGCCGAGCCCCGGACCGAAAGCGGTGCGCCGAGCCCTCGTCTCTCCCTCCCTCCCCTGTTTGCCTCGTCCACTCCCGACCGCTGACCACACATGCCGCCCAGAGCGCGCAAAGGTCCGCCGCGCCATGGAACAGACCCTCCTCACCACCGCCATGAAGATCGTCACCTTTGCCAACTCCCACAAGGACCACATACCCCCCATAACCACCCAGGGCGGCAACCCTTTCCCCTTCAAGATCAACGTCGATCAAAAGGAGACGGGCTGGGCCGCTCGAATGCGCATCTACGGATGACCCCGCCCCCGCCCGCACACGCCCGCATCCTCGTCGTCATCCTTTGTAATCCCTCGTGGCCCTCTATAGAATCCTTTCCCTGGCCTTGCCTTCAACTTCCTTCCCACCTTGGACGAAACACTGGCGTTTGGTTTTGGCTGGCACTTCTCCATTGCAAATAGATACCCCATGTTCGCACCATGTACACCAACATGGCTTCATACAACTACAAATAACGCTTCACATTGCCGCCTTGTCTCGCGCCCGGGTCATCACAAGCTGTTCACCCACACACACACACACAGTTCAACCGTGTTGGCGACAAGTCAGTTTCGTTTATGCCGTCCCAAGCGTGCCCCTCAGGCACGGCGCTTCAATGCCCGTTGCTGTCCTAACCGGCCCGGTCATCCAAGCCCCGACGCAAGCCCGATTCAAACACGTACAGTATCCAACAACGAAAGCCAGCCGCGGCCAATACCAGGGCCATATCCAGGCTCCAGCGACCAAAGCGTACAGTTCAAAAGCAAGCCAGCCCCGTGCCCGAACCAAATCCGAATCCAATCAACCTTGCATTTTGCAAACTGACAGCACGCTCATATACTCCGTGTACGTAATCGTTAACGAAAAAAGCCCAGCTGTGGAGCTGTGGTGTGAGCACTATTGGAGCCTGTGGCCCTCTTCTATTGCAGCTGCCGGGTGTGCCCCTCGGCAGTTGTCACCGCCGAGCACACCCTGAGCGATAAGCTCGTGACATCTCCATGAGTGTCTTCCTCTCATCAGAGTCATTATAGGTCATTAGGATGCATGCTCGCTCTGTCTTGGGGTCTCGTTTCCCCGTGAGGGGTTTCCCCTCGTCGTCATCTCCTTTGCCGCCGTATTGTGGTTTCGCTCAGAATCTCGTCGTGTAGCTTCGCCCCATGGCAGGTTTAGAAGTCTTGGGCTGCTTGAACGCCGGAGCGTTGGAGCCAATCTTCTCAAACCCTTGCAAAATGTCTAGTCCAGAAAAGTCCGAGGCGCCGGAAACGTCGTGAGACATAAAGTCGTTGGGATCCATGGCCAAACCGGGCCAGTCGCCGTCGCCGGGCAGGTCCAGCATAAACTTGCTCGGCGACGGGTTCCGGAGGGGCGACACTCCGAAAAGCTTCGAGGGCGACCCGAGGCCCTCAAACGCCTTGCTTGGCGTGTCAAAAAACTGGGAAGGTGACTGCTCGGCAAACTTGAGGAGCGGCGCGTAGCCGACTGGCTTCTTCTTGCCCGAGTTGGTAATGTCCGTCAGGGCCGATGTGGAAACCGATCGGTCCAATCGAGCGCGCTTGGCGGAGCGCTTGACGGGCGACCCCGTGTCCAGAGGATTCATGCCGGGGAAAATATTGTCGTCCGCCGTCGACATGTCTTGGAAAATGTCAAAGTCGGCCGTGGCTACGGCCGCGTCGTCAAAGGCGTAGAGGGCGTCGTCCAGGTTGAAGGCAGGGCTCCAGGGAATGCAGTCCTCGCCGACGCCCGTGACCCGGCGGAGAGGAGACTGCAGCATGTTGCGCACCTTGTCGCGATGGATGCGGAGGTTGGTGTTGGGGGAGGCCGACGGGGGAGGCCGGACCGGTGGCTTCATCTTGATGACGGGCGTCAATGGCGGCAGCATCTGGTGCTCGTTGGTCTGCCGAAGCGGCGAGGAGGAGACGGGGCCATAGGTCGAGAGCGAGCGCGACTTGGTCGGGCTGAAGGGAGAGGATCCGCGCAGACGCGCAATCTCCTCCTCGGCACGGCCGCGCTTGATGCGAGGGCGATCGGCTTCGGAAGTAAGCAGAAGCGCCTTTTGGTTGGGGCGCATGACCGAAGACTCGAGCGAAGAGATGTAGCCGCTGTCGTCCATGGACGCGAACCGGCGCTTGTGGGAGCGCGTCGCCGACGAGCCAGGGTTGCGGGCGGCAGACGGCGGAGTGCCGCTCCGCCTCTCCATGTTCCTCGAGACAGGCGGCGAGGAGTGCATATTGGCGGGCAGGGGCGAGTAGAACGACGACTCGGGGGGCAGCTCGTGCTCGGCCGACTTGTCCGCCGCCTCTTCGTGCGGGCCGTTGTCGGAGATGGGGATGGTGGCGTCCGACGACACCTCTGGCGGCATTGACGTGGTGGCCTGGGACGCCGGCAGGGGCGGGAGGCTGCAGTGATGCATGGGAGCGGGAGGGGGCAGCGTCGGCTCCTGCACGGGGGCCGTGGCGGGCCTCGAAGGCTCCAGACGCGTCGACATGACGGGAATGTTCTCGGCTGTAGGCGCCGACTTGCGGGTGGGCTTCTCCTTGAGGAACTGGAACTCGGTGCCCGGCTCGATTCCCCAGTAGTTGCCCTTGCCGGGGTCGTCCTTGGGCCGCTCAATCTTGATGAAGTTCTTGTGAAGGCTCAGGTTGTGGCGGATGCTGTTTTGCCAGCCGGCGTCGTTGGGGTTGTAAAATGAATAGTTGTCGCTGATCCACTTGTAGATCTGGGCCAGGGTCAATCGGCGCAGGGGAGATCGGAGAATGGCCATGCCAATGAGCTGGGCGTAGCTGTGAGGGGGTTTGGTGCCGTCGTCTTGGGTGGGCGGGAACGAGTCGTGGGGAGGCAGCGCGGCGTCGTCGATGCGGGGCTTCTTGGCCGATCTCGCGTCCTTGATGGGGGCGGCATCCATCAGGCCGCGCTTGCCGTTTGGCTTTTGGTAATAGTTTTCAATCGACAGATTGATGGTGGACGGCGCGGGAAATATTTGCGGGTGGACGTTTTCCTTGCCAAAGTGTATGCTGGGGGCGGAGACGGAGCGTTGGGCGGCACCCGTCTTGAACTTTGAGAGATGGGGCCTCTTTTGGAGGGAGTCGGTGGTGGGCTGCCCCTTGCCCATGGGGGGCGCCATTGACACCATGTTCAACTTGCTGCCGGTGGAGGACTTGAGGGGGGAGCGAGGCGACGACGAGTTGGTCTTGTGGGGAGAGTAGTTGGCGTGCGGCGCGTAGGGCGGGTTGAGCACGACGTTTGAGCTAGAGCTGCTCAGGGGACGACGGGCCGGCTTTGGCATGGCGGGCATGGGCGCGTGGCTGGTCATGGGAGCCTGTCTCTCGAAGAAGTCGTCCTGGAAGATGTGTAGGGGCTCGTGTGGACCGGCAAAATGGGTTGATCTGGCCATGGCGGCCAGGGCGAGCGAGCCCAAGTGCGGGGACTGGCGCAGACGGCGTGGTGCAGCTTGTACGGCCGATATTTCTGTTCGCTGGCGTCAGTCACAGGGCGTTGATGGGGTGTGCAGGTGGTGGCGGGTGGTGGCGGGTGGTGGCAGCGGGCGGCGGTTGGCGGGTGACGATGGTGGTGATGATGATGATGATGATGGTCAGGGCAAGGTACTGGGTCGCGTCGCAGCCGAGCGAGGGCGGAGCCCGGGGGTTTTTGATGTCCCCCCAGATGCCGCCGCTACATGCATGTGCTCGCCCGACAGGGAGGGAGATGACCAAAGACAGACAAAAGCGCAACCTGGGCCTACCTGGACGAAAGAGTGTACCGCTTTAATGACTGTGGGGCAGTGAATGCAGGGCGTCACTTGCTGGGGGGGGCCCAGCCGAGGATGGATGATGAAGGAGTATGCCAGGTGGGAAATGGCGGTGGGCTGCTGATGGTGGTAGAGATGGACGGCTTCAATGCGCGGCGGGCAGCAAGAGGCCGTGAGAAGTGCTATAACCGAGAGCTCGAGAGGGTTGGCTTGTTGCCCGACGAGGTGGGAGGGCGAGCGCGTAATGTAAAGGGACGAGGAGAGCGAGGTGGCGATGAGGAAGAGGAGGAGAAAGGAAGAGAGAGAGAGAGAGAAAAGAGGGGAAGAGAGGAGGATGGATGGATGGATAGAGGGGGGGGGGATGAATGGGCGACTGCAGATGTCAAGGGAGGGAGAGATGGAGAGAGCGCGGGCGCGTGCGAGAGAGACAAGAGAGTGAGGGAGAAGGTGGAGAGAGAGAGAGAGAGAGAGAGTGTGTGTGTGTGAGTGAGTGAGTGAGAGAGGTGTGTGGGAGACAGAGGTGTGTGGGTGAGGGCACACGGCACGGCAGGCAGGAATAGTGCATGCAGTTGAGAGGTACCTACAATGTGTACCTGTCTCTGCAGTGGGAGAAAAGTCCTCGATCCAGCCAAGGGCAGCCAAGTCAGCAGCGTGTCGACCCTCGAGCGCGGCCGAGTGGAGCGCCGACCGGGGGGGGGGGCGTGTGAGGAGGGCGTTGGGGGGACTGATTGGATTGGATTGGATGAACAATCGCCTTTTCCTGGGCTGACACGACCGGGGGGAGGGAGGAGCCTGTCTTGGCTTGATTCTTGCTTCAAGTGCGTGCATGCATGCGAGAGAGGAAGAAACGGCCCACCACTGCCCAATGGTTACAGCCAAGTGCTTTTCCACTTGCCGTCACCGTCACTCGTCGAGAATGCTTCGAGTGACTTGACTCGAGGTAGGAGAGGGGGAGAGGGGGAGAGGGAGAGAGAGAGAGAGAGGGAGAGAGAGAGAGAGAGAGAGAGAGAGAGAGAGAGAGTGTGTGAAGGTGAGAGAAAGAGAGAGAGAGACACACACACACAACTCACTCACTCGTCAACTCACTCACTCAATGAGAGAGACAGAGAGACAGAGAGTCGTCGTTGGAAGAGAGAGCGGGGTCTCGGAATGGGACGAGATGGTGTCTTTCATGCATCCGTCCCCAATCCCCGTTGATTGACTTTTGGTGCATTGGACCCGACCCGACGCGTCCGAACGTCCCCCCATCGGCTCGACATGGACGCTTGCCAGAGATGGAGACATGGATCGGATGTGCCGAGAGGTGGCGGCGGCGCCAACCACATGCGTCGAGGCGGCCCAAGTCATCCCTCATGGCCGTCGTCATGGCCAGAATCATGCTTCTTCCCAATGCATGTAACATGCCCTCTTCTGCATAGATGCCTGGTGATGAATCTGCAACCGCCCACAACCGCGCCTGTTAGACAAAGACGAGGATGGATTCCTCGACCCCCCTGTCCAGTTCCTCTCGCAGCCGCCATCTCAGACAAGTCGGATCTCGTCTGGGGAAGCCGCAGGCCGATTGCTTTTGCCCTCGGCCGTTTTCCTTTGCCTCTACTCTGTAGTGGGCGCACGCAAGACAAGACGCAAGGGCGCCGGCCGGCCATTATTAAACATGAAAAATGATGTGCCTCATCATTAGACTTTTGCCCACTTCTCGCACGCGATGCGAGGGATGGGGACTCAAGGGAGGAGTCGTGGAGGGGGCGTGCGAGCGTCCGGCGCCTGCCAGGTACTGTAGGCGCACACACAGACACAAGCATACATTGTACCTACCTATGTACCCATGTTCTGTACAGAGAACAAAGTACCTAGGTACGTACCTATTCGTGCTCCGATGGGTGGTGCAGAGAGAGGCATGCATCGTCCATTTAATCCCATTATGCCAGCATGCTTGTACGTCTGTACGACCAACGGATCAGATTATCCGAGAGCCACCAGCCCATCTCCGTGTCTCACACCTCTCCTCCTCTCTCTTATGCTGTGTTTCTTGTTCCTGACCCAAGTCGCAGCCTCTCTCTCAAGCTCTCGAGCTCTCTCCCCCATATCAGAATTGGCATGCGGTTGAGGCCGACGCGTTCGAGACGCGCTTTTGGCCCATTTCTTTTGTTTACCTTGCCAACGCGCGACTGTGCGCCAATCACGGGGCCTCGCTATTTTCTCGGCTAGCCAAGGCACCGTGGCTGGTGCATACATAGGCGCGCGCCACGAGCCCCAGTCGCCGCAAGCTGCTGCTAATGGACCTACCCAGGGCACTTGGTACTGTGAGTACGTATTTGCACGGCACTACATATGTATCTGCACTAATAAATGCACTATTTGCGTTGCGGGCTGTTGTGCTTGACACCTCGCTTCCCGATGCGAGCCAGTCGTCATGGTGCATACCAGATTAGGTACCTTGGTAGTCCACATATACATACATACATAGGTACCTACCTACCTAAGTATATACCCACATATCTAGGTAGGTAGGTACCTTACCTGGTAGGTTGTCCGGAGTCTTCCACCGCGCCCCGATTTGTTCCCCCCGCCAAATGCCAGCGCTGCCAGGAAACATGCGGTTGGTTCTTGTCTGCCTTCTCTTCCGGCCCGCCGTCCGGTCTGTCTCGGTACATCTCTCGCACCATCTCCAGGCCCCCTGACTCGCCCGGGTGGAATGCAGAGTCCCCTAACCCTTTGAGGTCCATTCTCGCTCTTCACTCTCTTCATTCTCGTCCCTCGTCACATGACGCCATTGTGCCCTCTCTGCCTCTCACTCTCTCACACTACACTCTTACACTCTCACACTCTTACACTCTCACTCTCTCACTCTCTCACTCTCACTTCAACTCTCACTCTAACTCTCACTCTAACTCTCCCTCTCGCTCCCTCTCCCCCTCTCACCCTCACCCTCACTCTCACTCTCACTCTCACCCTCACCCTCACCCTCACCCTCACCCTCACTCTCACTCTCACCCTCACCCTCACCCTCACCCTCACCCTCACTCTCATCCCCCCCCCTTACCTTCCTCTCCAAGAGAGGAACCGAGATGTGCGCCATTAAGAATCCCAGCAGGCATCACCCCTCCGCCCGGCCCTAGCCACGCCGATCGCCCCCTCCTGCCTCTTCCACCCAAGCCGTCGCTGGTCAGGCAGGCAAGAAACAAGGAAAAAGCTCCGCCCACCCAGGCGACCATGTACGTACACACATATATACCAGGGTAGTTGGGTATTCGACGGTGCCATCCGTGGGCATCCTCCATCCGCCTTCTCCTCCTCTGGCCTCTTGTGCCTTGTCGAGCCTAACAGAGGCAGTCCAATCTAAACAGGGTGCCAACAGGTGCCCAGCCTGTCAAACCACCTTGGTCCTTGCTAGCAGCCATGCATGGATCCGCCGCACACGTGCGTGCCCTTGACCTTGACCCCATCGCCAACCACGGGACTGGCCTCGACGTCTGCCACGCTCGTATTCGTCCCTTCCCCCTCGCTTTTCCCCTTCCATCTCTTCCCGCCCCCGGTTCTCCGCAGGGGAAAATCTTTGGTGCAAAATAAAAATAAAAATAATCATCCAAAGTAGACAACGGCTCGTGCGTTGCTGCCCAGCATGAACTTTCATGCGGCCTCCCCATGCTTCTTCACGTGCAATCCAGATGCCTGCCTGCCTCTCATCTGATCTTCCAGCTTGGCCCATCTTCCGGTCGCCGCTCTACTGTGAGCCGGGTTCAACAAAGGAAAAGACAAGCCATGTATGTCTCAGCTGCTTCCTCGGGCCGCCCTGCGCCTCGTGTCCCTGCTTCGGCCGGGGCTAAGGTGCGGTCCCGGCTCTCCAGGCAGTCGCTGTTGAATAGCGACGCCCAGACCTCTCTTTTCCTTTCTTTTCTTGGCCATGCGGCGCACGTCCGTCATTGCCGTGCCTCCGACTCGTCCCGTCCTCCGTCCAGCCGTCCCCGTCCAGGCCCAATCTCGATCTCGACCGACTACCAAGGAACCTTAAGAGCGGCCTTCCCAGGGACAGGGGGCCGAGGGCTACGCGTCCACCGGCCTGAAAGGCTTCAAGACTGGATTTCTTTCATATACCGCAATCGAAATTACACAATCATGCCGAGTGCTCTCAGCATGACAACTTTGCGAACCCTCTCCGGTGACTTCATCTCATCTTCCTCTCCGACGTCCTCCCAAGCCAAGGTTGGGCCGTCCCTCAATCTCCTCTAGTCCAGCACGCGCCCAGACACAGAAGCCCCGCTCTTGTCATTGGTCGCAGTCTTCTTGAGCGATTTGCCTAGCTGGATTTCGCTCAAGAATCCCGACGGACGCCCGCCCGATGGGGGGGCTGCTGGAGCCACGCCGGGAGGCGGTGGGGGGGGAGGCGGCGGTCCACCGGCATTGGGCATCGGGGGGGGCGGAGGAGCCCCAGCACCTGGCGGCGGCGGAGGAGGCGGCGGAGGAGCTCCCGAAGGCGCCATCGGAGGCAGCGGTGGCGGTGATGCAGGCTCCTCGCTTTCTGGCATTGGGGGCGGCGGCGGAGGCGGAGGCGGGGGGGAAGCGGCCGGAGCATTGGAACTCGCCATCGGCGGAGGCGCGAAAGGTGTATCGGTCGCGGGTGCCGGCGAGTCCCTGCCGGCGGCCGAAAGCGGACGTGGAGGCGCCATGGTACCAAACAGAATGGAGGCAAGCTGAGCAGCATTGCCCCCGCCGGGGCGGTCATCGTCCGAGTCTTCGTCATCGTCCTCCTTGCTCGAGCCCCAGTCATCTGAGTCCGCGCGCCTCCTCGTGATTGGGCCGGTCGGGGCCGGAGCCGCCCTATTCTCCTGGGCCATGCGATGGAAAGGGTTCGTCGAGGGATCTGGTTGAGGCGCCGCTGGAGCGCTTTCTGATGGCATCGCGGGAGCCGCCGCCGCCTCGGAAGACTGGGTCATCATCTTAAAGTAAGGATTCTTGCTCTCCGTCTCGGATGGCGGCGAGGTAACGACCGTCGGAGGAGGAGGAAATGTCGTCGGCACTGCCGCTGGAGGAGGGCTGGCCTTTTGCTCGGGTTCCTGCTGGCTAATCTGGCTGCTGCCCAGAGTCGGCGTCGATGCTTCCGGCGTGATCTGTCTAGGGCCCTCGTCGTCCGAAGAAGCGCTGTCATCATTCATAGACTCGAGTTGACGTTGCAGCTCGATCTCCCGCTGCTTGGCGGCCTCGATTTCCGCTCGTCGGGCAGCCATCTTGGCTTCCTTTTCCTTTGCCTCCGCCAGCGCCGCCTTCCTCCTCCTCTTCTCTTCCTCCTTTCGCAGCTTGCCCTGCTGAACCTGCTCCTCGAGGGCTTTCAATCGAGCCGCCGTCGCTTGCTGTTCCTTTTCGAACTCGTCTTCCTCCTCCTTGGCAGTTTCCCTGTTGCCACATGTTAGCTCGACGCAAAAAGGTTCATGTTTTTGGGGACGCCGTCACTCACTCCATCTCTTGCGTTTCGCGCTGCTGTTGCTCGTGCTCTTGGGCCAGCCTTTGCTCTTCGGCTGCTCGGACGGCCTGTTCATCTTCCGTCTTCTTGACGACATTGATTTCAGGCTTGACCCCCTTCCTCGTAGGCGGCGGCGGCGGCTTTCTGGTTCCGGCCTTGGGGGACTCGGGCGCCGGGGGCGGCACGCCCTGTTCTTCGGCAAGGCGTGCCTGACGTTCCGTCTCTCTGCGAGCGTCTTCCTCTTCGGCCTGTCGAAGCTTGGCGGCTCGCTCAGACCTCTCGCGATCTGCGCGCTGCGCTGCGCTCTCACCCAGCTTGGATGGAGCCTTGATGCCCAGAGCGGCAAGACGCTCGGCCATTCGCTGCTCGGCCTGCTGCTTGATAAATGCCGCGCGCTCTTCGGGTGTCTTGTACGACGCATACGATCCACCAGCGGCGGCGGGGGCGGCAGTCTGGGGTGCCGGGGCGGGACTCTGAACTCGCGGGCTATCGATCCTCTCTGCACGCGATGCCTCGGCTGGAGCCGCGGGTCGGCTGACGCGCCTGTCTTGAGTGCGCAGACGAGATGCGCGGCTCTCACGCTGGAGATCAAAGATGAAGTCTCGAACCTCGTCCTCAACCCCAAGGCCATCATCCCAGCGCCGCCTCTCATGCTCGCTGGTGTTGTCTTTGCCGCCCTCCTTCAACGTGTCTTCAATACTTCGAGCAAAGTCACGAACGCTTTCCTCGACATCGCGAACCATGCTCTCGTTGCTCTCCTTCTCGTTCTTCACGCTAATGGTTTCCTCCTCAAGGCGCTTCGGGGCATCGAGGTCCTCAGATCCAACGTCAACCTTCTTTCCCGTCAAAGCAGCTGTTCGCTGTTGCATCATGGCCTTGGCTCGAGCCTTGAGGCGGTCTGACTCCGTCACGGCACCACCAGGGCCGGTGCCTACGATCGGAGTGCCGCTGCCCGGATGGGCCTTCGCGTCCTTGAGCCGAAAGAGCTCGAGTCGTGCCTCCATTATGGCCTTTTCGGTCCGGCGAACCTGAGATGTAAGCTCGGGAACCTTGTCCGTAAGGTTCTGGAGCTGGCGCTTCAATGCACGCCGTTCTGCGTCAGAGTCGCCGCTCGTCTGCGCGGCGTCGGGATGGGCGTCAATGTCGTTCTGCATACGTCTGATACGACGGTAGAGCTCTTCCGCTTCTCGGCGATCGCGTCTATCCAGGATATCGTCTTCTTCATTGTTCTTCTCGTCGGCAAAGTCCATGGCGTCAAGCAGAACCTGCTTCTCCTTAATCTTCTTGCGAAGCTGATCCAGTGTCATATCGTCGTTTGATCCCACCGAGGCCGGAGAAGCAGGTCGTGGAGAGCTGTTGCCTAGCCTGCGCCGGGCGCTGGACCTGTAGCCAAAGTCCTCGTCATCGTTGCGGAAGACGGTCGCATCCTTGCGTCCAGCAGACGATACACCACTATCCCCCCTAAAGGATCGGTTCTTCATGTAGCTGACGCCAGTCTTCTGGGGTAGCAGCGCTGCACCGGAGCTCTTGCGGAAGTCCGACTCTTGGTGCAACATGGACTTGAGTGTGCCAATGGATTGGCTAAAGTTGCGAGTCGAAGGGGGGACGAGCTCGGGGGGGAGGGCGTTGGGGAGGGGATAGCCATTGAGTTTCCGGTAAATCAGATGCATGGCAACGGCGAACTCGTCCAGATCGAGACGGCCCTTGTTACCATTGTCCGATAGGGTCCAAACCCTCTCGAGATCAGGCTTTTCGAGGCCGCTTTGACCAAATATTTCAATAGCTTGGTCGCCTCCGATGTGCCCTTTTCCGAATCCATCCCATGCTCTGAACAAGGCATCGTACCGGGTCTTCTCTTCCTTGGTGATGGCCCAAGGAATGACGGCATTGCCCTGAAGGCCCTGTGTGGTGTATGAGCCGCCCTCGCGACCTTGCTGGGGCATCATCCTGGCCTGCAATGCGTCGATGTTAGGCAGTCCCGAGGCAGGGGCATTGACGAGGCCCCATTGGCCTGGGCGGCCAGTCGGTTGAGCGTTGAGAGAAGCGCCAATGCCCAAGCCGCCGCCCGTGTTTGGCGACAGGGACTGGCCGAAGCCAGTAGGCATGGGTTGCATTGAGGGGCGCGGCCCCTGGTAGCCCGTGGGCTGGGCAGTCTGCATTCCTGGATATCCCGTCGGCTGGGGCTGCTGCAGCCCTTGCGGCTGAGCTCCGAAGCCAGTTTGGTGGCCCGGGAAGCCCGTCATCTGGGACTGGAGCAGCTGCGAGCTCGACGGCTGTGGCTGCGGCTGCTGGATGGTAGGCTGGGGGGCATTCTGCGGAGCATTGTTGGCCTGAGCCTCGACCACACTAAAACCAATGATGTCGACCATGCTCGAGACCTCGTTTTTGATGTTTTCTGGCAGAGCAAGGGGCAAAGTCTTTCCCGTTAGCTTCAAATTACACAGATACATGGCAAGGGCAAACTCGGGAAAGTAGAGTTCGCCAGCCCGTGTCGTGTCTGCCAGGGTCCTGTGATGGCTCTAGTCAGCGAGCTTCTCGGGGCTGCGCCGCGTGCTTGCCCGAGAGTGATCTCACCATATTTGGGACAGTGAGTCGCCGTCGAGGCGCGAGCGGAGCAGTAGATCCCTAGCCTTGTCTCCCGACATTGTTGTCGAATTGTCCCCCACGGCAGACTTGAACAGCGTTTCGAATTTGGCCTGATCCTGCGCCGTGATGAAGGATAGCCTGATGTTTGGGATTTTGTTTGTAATCTTGGTCTCTGCCGGGCGGTCTGGAGCCTTGGCCGCGCCGCCGGTCTGAAACGACGCCGCCATCTCTGTGAATCCGGTCGGCTGCGGCTTCATTGCGGCAGGCGGCGGCGGGGGTCCCGACGACTGCTGAGGCAGGGACGAGAACACACTGGGCTGTGACAGCTGCTGGCCCAGGGACGGCTGCTGCTGCTGCTGGGCTTGAAACTGCTGCTGGAATTGCGGCGGGATCGAGGGCATGGGGTTCTGGAAGCTCTGCGGGGCCTGCTGAGCCTGGCCCGGATATCCCGTGTACTGCTGCTGCTGGAAGGGTTGCTGCGGCATACCCGTGGGCTGGACTTGCTGCGGCATGCCTGTGGGCTGGGCTTGCTGTGGCATGCCTGTGGGCTGGGCTTGCATCGGATATCCAGTATACTGCTGCTGCAAGTTCTGCTGGCCGAAGCCCGTCGGCTGCGGCGCAAACGGGCTCTGCTGATGCGGCGGCTGCTGCTGCTGCTGCTGCTGACCTCCAGCCATGCCGTTGTGGAGAGGGGATCCGCCATATTGCTGGCCACCGGGGCGCTGGCTATTGCCCCCCAAGAAGGCACTCGAGTTTGAATACATTTCTGCGGCACCCCGTTCAGGTTAATTTGGCGTCTGTGCAGCGAACGGTGATGGTCTGCCCCCGTCGGGGGATCGCAGTCGTTGATGGGAAAGGGGGCTGGCTGGCGGCCTCGATGCTCGGCAAACTAGGGGGCCGTCGTGGATCAAGGAGGCAGGAGGAGGCGCTCGGGCGGCCGACGGAAAAAGGTTTCGGACGCGAGGCATTCACCTGCGGCGAGGCGTATTCGTGTCGATGATGGATGGCGAAGCTCCGGCAAGCTTTTCGCCGCGAAGATGGACAGAAGCCTTGATTCAGCGAGAAGGTTGGCGGGCTGGGCTGCGTTCCCGTACCCGTACCTCCGTCTCCCGCTAGGGGGTAGGTACCTAGGTAGGTGTCATGAGTGCCCGAGGTTCTTGGTACAAGGGGGGGGGGGGGGGCAACTTGCGTAAGCGCCCAGGGGAGGCCCGAGCGAGGAGTGCCGCTGGAGGCTGAGTCAGCCCTCATGGGCACCGCCAAAGTAGTTACGTAGTTACCTAGGTGGTAGGTACCTACTCCCCATTCTTACCAACTTTCTGTTGAAAAACCAGTCACCTCTGACAAAAGTGGAGGCACCTCCTTTAGAGATGACTGGTATTCTGGTATATTTTCCACACTCTCCATCCAAGATCGGGCATTCAGCATGCCATTGGGACATGCAGCTCTTCACCAGCAATTTCGTTGATTTCTGCACGGGTATATTTTGCTTCCGTACTTCAACGACGGCCCCATCGACTCGTCGCACGAGGTCCAGCGCGCAAACGCCAATGCTGGCACTGTTCAAATAGCCTCCCTCTGAGCACCACCAGTCAAGTGCTGCGTCTTCGTTGACGACAAAGGAAATGCTACAGCCGGGGGTATCGAGCCAAACAGCCGCTCCGCGTGTCCGTCACCCCTCCCTAACTCCAGTCAAGACATGGCCGTGTATGAATCTGAAGGATGCAAATCATCCTCAACAGCCCTCAGGCAGCCCCCATTACCCGCTCCACTTCCGTCCCGCCCTCTTCTTCGTCGATGCGGCTCGGCGTGTGGCGTCGGTAGCTCTTCATCTGCAAGCCGCCGTCCACGTCATGTCCCTCGCAAAAAGTGCAGTTGCTGTCTGGTGCCTCGTCAATGACGGTGATCGTGTTCAGGCCCTCCTCAAGGTCAAACTCTCTATCCGTTGGGCTTTCGAGCTCCGGAGGGCTCGGAATGTCCGCCGTGCTCGCTCCGTCCGTCGACGGGCTTATAGCAACGTCGCTTGAGACGGTCGAGCTCGGCCGTCCACCCCCCTCTCCTGCCCCGTCGCCGCCCGCTGGTGTTGCCGACTCCGAGACCGGCCGCCGTTGCAGAGACGTCGAGCCTCTCAAGCCCTTGACTCTCCGGGACTCAAACTCCTTGCGAGCCAGTCCCCCAAACGCTGACGAGAAATCGTCTTCCGCATCACTGTCCCTCCACTGTCCATGCGAGCCAAAGTCGGTGTCATCGTCCCCGTTCTTCGCAAAGGCTTCTCGATTCTTCCTTAGGAGGCGCTCCAGATCTGCCACCACCCCGTCCCATTCGTCCTTGAGTTGCTGCACCAGCGGCGTCCCAGTTCCGTTTGGAGGCTTTTCATGTCTAAACCTCAACATCATTGACGACCGGCGCGCCGGCAGCGCTGTGCCCGCGGCATGCATCGACTTTCGGATCGTGCAAGACAGCTCTGCGTCGGAGAAGGCCGAAAACAGCCGGATTGTGCAGTTGTCCTCGAGGTGTTTAATGAGGTGCCGCATATTAGATAGGTTAAAGTCGTTTCCCTCGCAGTCCAGCGTATGTAGCGTCTTGTTGGCCGAGATGGCTTCGGCGAGATCTCCAATGTTGGCATTGAGCATTTGGCTACGAACCCGAAGGTGCTCGATCCGCGTATTGGACTTCATGCCGCTCAGGGCCCTTGAAAAGCCCATACCCAGTCGTCCCTCGTCGAGCTTGGAATCGTAGCCCGAAATGTCCAGAAAGCGAACCTTGTTATTTGTAGAAAGAAAATCCGCGATGGCCTGGCAAGCTGTGCTACTCGCCGCATCCGCCATGGCCATGCCAGCCAGGCTCAGACATTCGATCGACTTGTTGACGGTCAAAGCGCGCAGGAGCTTGATGAAATTCGTCTCCAGCGCAAATTCGACCATCTGCATGAAAAGACTCCAGGGGGCAAAGCCGCAGGCTACAGCCCTGCACAGGTCATCAATTCCCTCGTCTATTCGGTTTGCGTTTAGGTGAACCGCCATGCGCCTTGCCTGACCCATTGCGCGGAACAGGCGGGAAATTTGCCTCCCCGTGATGCCACAGCTGTTGAGCCGCATGACACGAAGGCCCTGAGACTGCTCCGTGCCGAGATATGCTGCCAGCACGTCGATGGTGTCGTCGTTTAGCTACCAACTATGTTAGTCACAGCTTCCATAAACGAGGCTTGGTGCCACGTACTGCAATTCCAGAAAGGTCGATGTCCCGCAGTGCCCATGAGGCAATGGTTGTCTTGTCAAACAGAGACTCGTCCGACGTAATGCGCGTGTTTCCAGCAATGTTGAGCTTCGTGATCCTCCTCAACTGCCTCAGAGTGCTCTGCACAATCTCAAACCTGGCGACACCGTGGTTTTCCGATGTGTCGAGCCACTCCAAGGATTCGGCCTGGCCCGTGAGGCCCGTCCAAAGCTTAGACAGCCCAGCATCCCCCAGAGCGCACCTCGACAAGTCGAGCTTCTTGAAGTGCACGTGATCGAGCACCAGGGCATTGGCTGCAGCATGTGTCAGTAGAGATAATTCCGCATCGACGCTTGGTCCGGGATCACGTACCGAGCTCGTCTACGTCTGCGAGAGCCAGTGGGCTGCCGGACAGAGATACACTATGGCAAACACACAATTGCTCTCGCCAGAGCAATACCATAGGGCGCAGCAGTTCGGAGCTCATCGTGCGCAAGCTGCTCAAATCACATCGGCTCTGCCTCCGGTCTGCAGTCTGCAGTCCGAGAACGTTGGTCAGGTCGATACTCCTGATGGATTCAGACGCAAAGGTCAAGGCGTGCATTTCTTGTCCCAAAATGGGAGCCTGCAGAAGAACCTGGTGGTGGTCCTCGGATATGCTCAAGCCTGTCTCATATCAGCATCCGGCCCAAACAAGATTAGCACAAACGATGGGCAGGTCTCACCGTTCAGGGACCTGTATGCCACGGCGTCTCCATATTGGGAGCAATCGTTCTTGCCAGTGAGGGGGGACAAGTCGACGTCACGGAAGGAAATCGCCTTGAAGAAGCTGTTGTATCGCAAAGCTCGGAAAACCGCAAGAAGCTGCAAGGATGAGTAGGACTCGCCCTCGAGCGGCAGTAGCCGAAATGCCGGCTGAGGGGGGGTGCTCCATTCAATCATCCATTCCGGAACCCGGACCTGGTACGCTGCGCAATACGCCTGCAGGCTCCTCCTGAGGCCGCCGAGATCGTTGCCCGAGGTGAGCTGAAGGGGCGGCGGAAGCCCCTTGATATCGAATATGCCTTGCTGAAAGTGCTGCGGCCACATGGGCTTCAGTATGCGGTCTGCCTTGGTCAGGGCCTCGATGATGCGCCGATACTGGACGCTGGCGAGATCTAGGCGAGACTCGTGGCCAAAGGGCGAGCTGGAAATGTCAGCTTGGACCCTTGATCGACCTGCTCGAAAGGGCCGGGCTTGGCTTACCGAAAGCACATGATGAACCGCTGCTCGTGCGATGCTACCGAAGCCTTGAACCGCGTCAGAGTCACGGTCCCGTACGAGGTCGCCTTGACCCGTAGGTCGCCTGGCAGTGTCGAATGATCGGCCTTGAGCACTTCGATGAGATGGCACATGCATGGCCCAAGGACAAGGTAGAACGAGGACGAATCCGTGCTGTCGTGGCTCTCGTCGGCAACTAATGCTTTCTGGGTCAGACCGAAGACACGCCTGGCGACGGGGAAGATCAGATTCTGCGGTGCCCCGTCTACCGAGCCCTCGGTAGCCCGAACAATGTGATTGATGCGGGTCTTCAGATTCTCGGGTATGTGGGAGATTCCGGGGCTCTTCCTCACCCTTGCCCTACACGCACGGTGGATAGAGGCCAGCCAGTCGTCTCTCTCCCTGGACAAAGGAAAGTGCAGATGGGCCTTGCAGTATCCGAGCCGCGGCCACTGGGAGAACCACCAGACCTCGATTGCAGACCGATCACTCGAGCCATCTTCTTCGAAAGCTGCGACGATTGCGTGTAGCGAAATCTGCAGTCGCACGTCGCCCGCCCCGGACCTTCCTGACGTGTTGCGACAAGGCGAAGAATCGGGCACCTGGCTTTGGGCTCTGGTCAGTTGCGGGAAAGCGCTCCTGGCTGCTTCGCCGTTGCCAAACTTGATCAGGCACTGGTCCGACAGCACCAGGTATTCGGAGCGCGCCTTCAGAAGGGATATGTCGGCTTTGAGAGGACCGTACTGGATCACGTCCATGGTCGAGAATGGCTGTGACGCGTTGACAACGGGGCTACCGGGGGGGTCGGAAGAAGGGCCGCTGGACGGGTTGGAATGCCTAGACACGCGGCGATGGAGCCGGCCGATCATGGAGCCTGAAGTCGAGGGGGTCTTTTGCAGTCGTCTCGTGGACGACGAGCTTCGGAGCAAGCTCGAGGCTGTCGAGTCCATCGACGAGCTGCTGAGCGAGCGCAAGGCCCTAGTGAGAACCCGAGGCACCTTGCCCTCGACCGGCTCTGGCGACAGCTTCTTGTCGGATCCATCGTAGTGGCCCGGCAGCAGCTGCGATATGGCGAGACCTGACGTGCTCCTCCACTTCCGCCTGTCCAGATTCATGATGGCTGCGTCCTGAGGTAAGGTTGGGCGTCTCGGTTATTGGGTTGGTCAAAGCGAGTTGGGGAGGAGTCAGCAGAGCATGATGTTCGTGCTGTCGATGTGCCAAGTAGTCGAGTGACAGGGCAGCCTTTGGTCGGCGGTAGGCTAATGTAATGTGGACGGAGGGGGAAAACAAGACAACCTTGCGAGGGATGCTGTTGACGCAGCTGTCTCAGCCACAAGCAGCTGTTTAGGTTTTTTTGCGAGCCAACAAGGTCGAGCTTCCCGCCTGAGACTTCTCCGCGAGCGTCACTCAGGGGACGATTGATTGCTGGCAGCCTGAGCTCGTCATGGGGTTTGGCCGTGACAGCCACAGCGTGACGGGTCGTTCCGAGCCTGTTGTCGCAACGGTAAGCGGAGGGTTGCAGCACGGCGCCAACAGCCAGCAGGCCCAGTCGACGTTTGGGCACCGTCTTGGAAACGAGGCACGAACCGAATGGGCGTCGAGCAGCGAGAGAGCGGGGTGCAGAGGCGAAGTCGTCGTCGTGGCGCAAGCGAAGAGCCGAGATAGGGCGAGGCGCTTATCTCGATCACTCGGGTGCGTAGAGGGAGACGTGAGAAGGGTGAAGGGTTAAAAGAGCGCTGAAGAGATGGCTCATGCATTCGTCGAAAGGCGCAAGGCACGTGGACCTCTGGTCTCCGGGGAAGCAACAATGGTGAGGAACGAAGCGTGCGTTCCAGCTGGCAGCCCAACTCCGGGCAGCCGAGACAGGCCAGGACCAACAAAGGGTCCAGCCAGACGGGAGGCAGGGAGCGGGCGTCTTGACGCCGTTCGCCGCTTGTGCAAATGTCGATGCACGGCGGCACAGGGACTGGAGGAAGTTGGAGGGGACAAAGAAAGGGGGGCGGACGAGGCAATCACGAAGGATATGGCAAAGAGGACCAGGACGTGAGAGCCACACCCATGGCTACTGTTATCACCCCCCCCCCCCCCCTCTCCCCCGGACAGCTAGCTGTACCTTTTGCTATCAAGGGCGGCTCAGCTCAGGGCACGGCACCAGCCTCGCCTGGCGGTGGCACACAACCTTGCGTCGGATCATGGGCAACAGACCAGGGGAGGCGGGGGGAGACGAGAATGGAGTGAGTGGGCGGTGTTCCTCCATGGCCGCCCACAGCTGCCCACACCTCGACCAGGGGGGGAGACACGGCATGTCGGCATCTGTGGAATATCGGCGTCGGGGGCGCGCTAGGGCTAGAGGCGGGCGTCGTCCAAACCGGGGGGTTCAATTGGACAATGGGCGGGCTGAATCGATGACCTGGCCTGTGTTTGACTGCCTACCTAGGTAGGTAGGTACCTAGGTAGGTAGGCACGATACAGCACCTAGGTAGGTACCTTACCTACCTTAAGTATGTACGTGGCAGGTACAGTACAGTACATAGGGGTAGTCTTGAGCTGTGTTCGTACATACAATCACTGGTGTTAGCACGAGAGATGGTGGGGGCACGCCGTGGGGTCTCGAGTCCCGGAAGGTGCGTTGGGCCAGGGCAAAGTCGATAAGGCACTTGGTACTCTGTACAGAGTACAGTCTGCTGTTACATCATGCAGTGGGCAGGCGCACCTTGCCCCGACCCGAGTGCCAATCGAGTCGAATCCGGGGTGGGTGCGTCGTGACCCGCAGAGGACTTGGACATTACCGTGCCCTGCGGGTGGCCTGGCCTAACTCTAGATGGATGCAAAGTATTCGTATAGAGTACTGCATGCACGTACACGGCTTAATTGGCACCCAAGTAGCAGGCGCAGCGGCCACATGTCCGTGTCGTCATCATCACCCAGCCGCTCTGACGCAACCGCCAAGCGGCCCGTCGTTGCCTGTGCGGAGGCCCTTTGGCCAATCAGCCCAGCCTGTGCCCACTAACCTAGGCAATAGTAGCCACCGCGTATAGCACGCGACTCGTCACGACTCGTCGACTCGCCGCAATCCTACTGTTTGTATACGAGCGAGTGTACGTGCCTACACATGAGCCTTACCCGGCCCGCCCGGCGGTACAGTCCCGCGGTGGGGAGGCCGTGAGCAATATCTGGCATGACCCGGGTCCGACAGATGGTCAGAGCTGCTCACCTGAGGCAGGCTGCTTGCTCCCGAGATGATGGGACTTTTGGCTTGCTTCTTTGCTGCTTTGCTCCTGTTTGTACTTTACAGTATGTGTGTGGGTTGGGGGCTCCGTCCAATCCGTTTTCCACCCGTGCCTCGACGATCCAAATGTCGTGGCCGGACTGACGTGTGCCAAGGCCAGGAAGAGTTCGCTGTACATACATACATACATACAGTAGGTACCTCTGTACAGTAAGTACAGAGAGGGAGGAAGGGTTTGGGTTGACGCTTCTCCTGTCCTCCGCTTTCGCCGTCTACCTATGTAACATGTCCGTGCATTTGGGAGGGAGAATACAGAGTATAGCTGGCCATGAATATATTGCCTGCTTCTCGTCTTCGCCTTGGCAACAACGTGGCGGCCCAAACACCGTCTCGATACTGGTTGGACCCTGGGATGCCCCAGCTGATACGGCGCCCGGTGGCGTGCATGTCTTCGGGCAGAGCGAGGACCCAGACAAGCTCCCTCTGCCTATCGGCGCTCCATGTTAGGGCGGTTGACTGAGCCGGCCGTGTACTGTGCCGGTAAAAGGGGGTGGGCGCGGACCGAGTCGCTGCCGTTTGCGTTTGCATCATCCTAGCATCGATTGTCGTATGAGTGTTATTCTCACCCATCTGCCACCAGTGCCTAGCGTGATCCATCCGACTCCCAAACGTACATGCAACAGACGCACGTCGACGGTTGAACGACCAGACGAGGGACATCCCGATGATGGACGCTCTAGGGTAGGGGGGCTGGGCTGGGCCCCTTTTCAAGGCCATAAAACATGGTAACGTGTCATGACTACTCTGTACACTGTTATGCCTGCACAGTTGAGCGCGAAACCCTGAGCATGTCGATTAGCATGTCGTTTGCGACACCAATTATTTGCAGCTGGCCGACAATCCCATGAGCGAAATCGCATCTGGTACGTGGTTAGTTTGTCGATGGAGGAAACAGACTGCCGGCCACGACACGACGCGCCGGAAAAATACCCGGCCGAGATGACAAGTACTTGATCGACCAATGCGGATGCAGTGCGCGACCTGCACAAGCACCTTTTCCACGCGTCGATCAAGGTGTCGGAGCTCGGAATTACCTGATTGCCGTGTACCGCCTAGCAGTCGTGGGTGCATGCACCAGACCCCCTCACCGCCCCAAGTTGTTGGCCAGGTACTCGCAGAGCAAATTCTCAAACACACGTCCATCATCACCCGCCTTCTCGGCCTCCGCGACGAGACGCCGCGGCGCGCAGACTTGCGAGCACCTCCGAGCTCGGCCGGTCTTGTGAAGCCACTGCCAAGTACCCGTCCCAGGCCTGCTGTCTTCGCACATACATACCTACCGGTGTCCATTTCGCCGCCCTCGGCCTCTTCCCCCCTTCTCCACAACCGAGGGGAAAAGTAAAGGTGAGGACAAGGACGACTGGGAATCCAAGGCCCCTTTGCAAAAAAAAAAAAACCCCTGCTTGTCCCAACCCATTCCGGCATTATCGCTCGCGCACAGCAGCTCTCTGGGGCGGTCCTCTTGCTCCGGCCAACACCGGCCAGGACCCGTCGGCTAACCCTTGCGCTATAACCCTAGGCTTCCAAGGCGTTCGATACTCCATGTAGCCGACGACGCTGAAGGAGAACGAGAGAAAAAGAAGCACCCCCGTCCCATCGTCACCCACGCCGACAGTCGCACAAATGGCCGACACCCAGAACTCGTGGCTGGCGCGTCATTACTTCGACTACGTCTACATCCCCGCCGCCCTGCTCGTCCTCGGCACCCTCATTGTCAAGCGCGATTGGGCCGTATACTCGGCCCTCGTGGCTCTCGGACTGGGAGCCTACAACATCTGGAACTTTCGTGAGTCTCGATGAGGGCCTCTGCATCGGCGATGACGAGGCAATTGGCTCATCAACGGCCGCGCAGAAATCAAAAAGGTGCTCAAGCCCGATGTCTTCCAGCAGTTTGAGCTCCAGGAGAAGACCGTCATCTCCCACAATGTCGCCATGTGAGTCTGCCGCTGTTCCTCCCCGACGTCAGCCTCACCGACCAGCGTTTTGACCTGTGTCGTCTCGCGCCTCTCTCGGCCCCAGCTACCGCTTCAAGCTTGCGTCGCCGCACTCTGTTCTCGGCCTCCCCGTCGGCCAGCACATCTCCATTGGCGCTCCCCTCGTCCAGCCCGATGGCTCCACAAAGGAGATAGTTCGATCCTACACTCCCATCTCGGGTGACCACCAGCCCGGCTACTTCGACCTCCTCATCAAGTCCTATCCACAGGGCAACATCTCCAAGTACATGGCCTCCATCATTGTCGGCCAGACGATCCGCATCCGCGGGCCCAAGGGAGCCTTTGTCTACACGCCCAACATGGTCCGCCACTTTGGCATGATTGCCGGCGGCACCGGCATCACCCCGATGCTGCAGATCATCCGCGCCATTGTCCGCGGCCGTGCGGACGGAGACAAAACCCAGGTCGACCTCATCTTCGCCAATGTCACGGCCCAGGATATCCTGCTCAGGGAGGACCTGGATATTCTGGTCCAGCAGGACAGTGGCATCCGGATACACTACGTCCTGGACAACCCCCCCGAGGGCTGGACTGGCGGAGTCGGTTACGTCACCGCCGACATGATTACCGTATGGCTTCACGAGCCCCCCCTTCATGCTTTGTCGGCATAGACTGAACCCGTGATATGCTAACCATGGTATCCTAGAAATGGCTGCCCAAGCCCGCCGACGATACCAAGATACTGCTTTGTGGGCCTCCTCCCATGGTCAGTGGCCTGAAGAAGACGACAGAGAGCCTAGGCTACCAGAAGGCCCGACCCGTCAGCAAGCTCGAGGACCAGGTCTTTGCCTTTTAGATCGACCCCCCCCCAATGGCCTCGGAGAAAATCCCCACGTGCTACATGGCCAACATATCAGACTAACATCCTTCTCGACTCCCGTACTTCGAGAGTCTGTGTGTGATTTGGCAAGCACGAGCCTCCGCTGTAGACCAGATGGATCAGGATAAAGGACTGTACACCCACGATTTTGCGGCATCAGAGCACCATTCCGGGAGGGAGAGAGTCCTGAGGGAGCCTAACGCGCTCTTCACACGGACGCTCATGCTCGATGAAAAGGAAAGAGGGGCCACGTAAACGAACATAGCCAGTGGTGAACACATCAAGTTTGCACGTTGATTGTTGGAAGCAGTCCGCATTGATTTGCTGCCCCTGCCCATCCGCCACACGGCCCCCGTAAGACAAGATTGTGTAGTGCCACCGTCGCCTGGAATCCTGTGACGAAAACGCCCCCCTGCTTGGTCGTGGTGACGATGGGAATCACTCCTCGTCTTCCGCGTCGCCTGCCGTCGCAGCACCGACTTCATCCTCTTCGCCCGACATACCGTTCTGCTCCCCGCCCCCGTCCCCTTCGTCTTCGTCGTCGCTGTCCAGTACCTGTCCTCGGCGCGCCCTCTTGTGCGGCTGCCGCGGCGTGTCCTTGTCCTCTTCGTCGCGGCTGTCGTTGCCCTCTCCATTGTACACCGGCTTCTCGTCGTCGATATCCATCTTGTCGCGGGCGCGGGCGCCATCGTCGTCGTCGCCACCCCCCGAGCGCGGAGACGAGTTGCGCTCGATGGTCCGCTCGGCCCGCTCGAGGGCGGCGTCGTCGTCGTCGTCGCTGTCGACGACGAGCTCGGCCGACTTGAACTTGCTCGACTCCTTCTTGGTGAGACGGCGTCTCTTCTTGCCGCGCGACTCTTCCTGCGAGTCGTCTTCGTCTCCCTCGCCCTCCTTCTTCTTCTTCTTGGCCGCTTTCCTCGGCTTGCCCTCGCCTGTCGCGCGTGAGGCGGGCTTGCGCTTGCGCTTCACCTTTTCGCCCGTCTCCTCATCGTTCGTCATCTCGGCGTCAATGCGAGCGCGCTCCTCCGCTCGCTGTTCCGCCAAGGCCCTGTCGTGGGTAGCAATCGACTCTCGCTCCTTCTTGATCTTTTCTTGACGTTCGCGTTCCCTTGCCAGCACTGCCTCGCGTTCTGCCTCGCGCCGCCTCAGCTCGGCCTCTCGCTGCTCCCGTGCGGCCTGGATCTTCCCCTTGTTCATCTGCTCCCACTCCCTTTGCTGCCCAATGGCTCTCTCTAGTTGCTTCCGCAGTGTATTGCGGGCCATGTTTGCGCGTTGCTCCACATCGTGTTTGGGATATGGAGTTTGGGGAAGAGTCGCTATCTTGTCCAGAGACTCAATGGCCGCCTCCAGCCCCTCGGCGGCCTTTGCAAGCTGCTCCGACGTGCGCCTATTCTCCGACAGTTTATGGATCGTGGTGACGAGCTGAATCTGCACAAAGGCCACGTTGAACTTGTAGTGTACCTGATCAGGGGCGACCTCGAGAGCCTGGTTCTTACGAGTCAGTATACTGCCAGCGAGCGGCAGCCCCGTTGAGAAGCTTTGCTTACCCTTTCGGCGCACTCCAAGGCTTTGCTGTAGGCCTCAATGTCCCGCTCCGCGCGCCCCTTGTTGAGCCAAGTCCGACCTAGGCAGGAGAGGACGACCGGATCGTTGTGCTTTCCGTCCTTGGAGAGCGCGGCTTCAAAGTGTTCGATTGCTTTTGAATGTTGCTTGAGCTCGGAATATATGTGGCCCAGGTTGACAAACAGGTGCGAGTCCCGAAGCGTCTCGCGGACCTTGTTGAAGATGGGCAGGGCCGTCTTCAAATCCTTCTTGTCCTCGACCAAGGCGATGGCGATGCCCTGTGCCGCATATGCGTTCTTGGGATCGAGGGAGAGGGCCTTTTCGAAGAACTCGACGGCCTTGCAATAGATGGCACTTCGCTTCTGCTTTTCCGAGTCGGTGTCGCGCCGCATCTCCCTCGCCTGCATCAGGTAGAGATTGCCCATGCCGACCAGGGCGTACCGGTCATGCTTGTCGTGGTTCTGCAGCGTGTGCTTGTAATGGCGAAACTCGTGGTCTTCGGTGACGTTGGCGGGCCGTTTCCTAGAGTGGACCTTTCCAAGGTACCAGCCATAGAGCGCTCGAACTTCCAAATCGCCCGTGTTTCCTTGGTACAGCTTGGCAACAGCGTCTGGGCCCTCCTTGTTTGGGTTCTTCCTCAGCTTGATGTATGCAAGCCTTGTGTGGGCGTCAGTGTAGTCGTCGTGGCGAGCGAGCAGCCCCTCGTACACCTCGACCGCCTTGTCGGTCAGGCCCCTGGACTCATAACTTCGCCCCAGGTTGAAGCTGATGGTGGAAACCAGGGCGTCCGTGTCCATCTCGGCGTCCCTTTCGCCGATTCTCATGCAGGCGCCCAGTGCAGCCTCGAACATGTCGCTCGCCAGTTCGTGCCTTTCTGCCTGAGAGTGAAAGCAACCGATATTGTTCAGGAGCTGCGGAGGCAAGAGCCTCCTAATGGCCGCCTGAGCCCCGGCATCCCCTGTGTCCTCGGGGTGTTCCGAGGCGGGGATCTGGTCCAGCTCAAACTGCTCCACCTGCTGAAGACACTGGAGGGCCTTGTCGGGACTGTCACTCTCGTACAACCGTGCCAGGTTCAGCAAAACAGAGGAGTCGGGAGAGAGGGCTTTCTTGGGGTCCTTCCAAGCACTACGAACCCCCTCGAGTAGAGCAATGGCCTTTTTGATTTCAGTCGACTTGTCCTCCTTCCTGTCGCTCTTTTGGCTGGCGAATATCTCTTCTGCGTAGAGAGTTCCGAGCAAGATCATGGCCTCGTGGTTCTTTGATTGTTGGATCATCTTCTCCAGCCGAAGCTTCGCCTCACCCAGGTCATTCCTCAAGACTGACAGCTGGGCCACGCCGAATTTGGCGGGCAAGTAGCCGGTATCCGCGCCCCCTCGCGCGTCATCCGCACGGCGGTAATAGTCGCTGGCCTTCTCAATGTCGCCGTGAAAGTGCGCCTTTCGCGCGAGCAGATACCAGCCGTCGCTGGCAATGGCATTGACGTCTGTGTATTGGATGGCCTTGTGCGCCAGCTTCTCCGTGTTGTCCCAAGCCTTGCGCGAGAGGAAGTAGCTGGAGAAGGTTGAGCAGGTGAGAGGGAGGTCCTTGTCGAGCTTGAAAGACTTCTGGGTGTACTCGGTCATTGCCTTCTTGTAAAGCCTCAAAAAGTCGTCGCTGTTGACGGGCACATGACCGCTGGCGTCGAGGTAGAGAAGACCCAGGAGGATGTTGGCGACTTTGGAGTCGGGGTTGATCTCCAGGCACCTCTCCCAGGCGACCTTGGCGTCCTGCTTGAAGCCTAGCTGCCAGAGGCAGCAGCCGATGCCGATTCGAGGGTCCGGGTCGACCAGGTCGGGCATCTTCTGGAGCACATCCTGGTAGGCAGTCAAGGCATCCGGGTATTTGTGCATGGAGAAGAATGCTCGAGCCTTGCCCATGAGCGCCAGCATGTTCTTCCCTTGGGAGACTCGGAGGGCGTCGTCGAAGGACTTGACGGCCGTCTTGAGGAGCTCGTGCTTTTCCGTCCCGATGCCGCCCGCCGTCTTGGCTGGTGCCTGCAAGGAAGCTCTGAGGAGGAGCAAGACGCCGCGCGCGAGGAAGATGGGCGGGAAGGAAGGATTGAGTCGCGCGGCGTCGTTGAGCGAGGACGTTGCCAGCTGAAGGTAGTATTCCTTGGTCTTGGCCTCGGACACTCGTATGCCTTCTGGCGCAACGCGAGGTGCTTCCCGGCTTTTCCAGAGATACATCCAGCACAGGCAGCAAACAATGCTGACCTTGTCGCGCGGGTTGCTGCTGTTGCTGATGGAACTGGTCCCGCGGATGAGCATCTCGATGGCATGGTCAATCTTGCGCTGTTTCGCGTACGCCAACGCAACAGTCATCCAGTATGTTTTGGCCGCATGTTCATTTTCGAAGAGGGTGCAGAGCTCGGTAGGATCGTCCAGCAGGTCCTCGAGGTCGATCTCGACGGCCTCGTCTTCCTGGTCACCCTGCACGGGGATATCGATGGCCGAAGGGATGTCGGAAAAGCGGGTGCTGACGGGAGCCACCGAGGAGTCGCCGTTGGTGGGCCCGCCGGCCGCCGTTCCGTTTGTGAGAGATGTCGCCATGGCTTAGCAGCCGCGACTCGGGAAGCGCAAGTGATGGAGAGGCGGAGGAGCGGCTGAGAGTCGGCGACGAGGAGAAACGGGAGGCGCGTCTCTGAGCGACTACCGTTGCGACTCGCGAGAGGGTGACGATGAGGTCATTGGCGATCGGATCGAGTATCACGAACCATAGGCGTCGGGTCGGGCCGCCAGCCAGGGGGGGGTGGATGGATGGATCAAGGGTGTTTGGATTCTTCACAAAGGTGATGGCATCGCGACGGAAATTCGAGAGAGCTACTCACAGCAAGGCTCAGCCTGGTGGTCCGTGCACGGAGCATGCAGCACGTGCTGTACAGAGTACATACATGCATACATATGTAACTGTGCCTTGTGTACAGAGGAGCATTTCAAAAGTCTTGACCATGTGGCTGTGCACGCTAGTCCTAATCGGGCCTCTACCTGCCTATTTAGGAATGCCCGATCCTAATTAGAACTAGCGTAGAAATTGTGCAGTCAAGACTTTTGAAATGCTCCTCTGTACAGAGTATCCATACTCCGTAAGTGGAGCACAAACGAGATGCTGTGCTGCGCGAATGTGATTGGCTGTCTGCCCAGGACGACAAAGAGTTGCCAGGAATTCGTACTGTACAAAGTACTGCCAGCGCTTGCCGCAGTCGCGAGGAACCTACACGAGATCGACAGATAGGTACCTACCTTAGGTAGGTAGGTAGGTAGGTAGTACATAAACCTCACCTCATCAGTCCGATTCTCACGACATCCCATAGTTTCTCTGCCTTCCCTCAATGGCGTATCGCTTTCCGTCTCTTGGCGTAACGAGACCAGAGCTCTGTATGGAGGGTGCCGAGGAACCATGGTTCAACACATCTCCATACGCTCTCTGCGCGATGCTCCAAGTGTGCGTGTTCCCCGGCCCCTGAAACCACCTCGTCGTCCTTCGCTGGGCCAGGCCGTGGGTTGTCCACCTTACCTTGGATGGTGATTGAATGTACCCTACTATCGGCACACCTGTTGCCAGGTAACCCGTTATCCAGGCTTGATGATGGAACTCTTCAAGGGACAAGTCGCCACTCGTTGCTGCGGCAATGCTCTTCTATTCTCTATCCGCCTTGACAAAAGCACCCCGTCAACTCGGTCAGCTCAATGCGCATCCCCCAGGCATTGTCGGGGGGTCGTCTTGGTCAGCAAAGTCCACGAGCCCTCGTTCACGTGCAGCAGGCCAGCGACCTGACCTGACCTGTTCAAGCCTGGGCGCCCAAGCCAACTGCCAGCTATTAGCAGCGGTCCTGCTGAAGCTTGCCCGACAGCCTTTTCTGGGGGGCTTCTCGCCAGAAGTCGAGGCTACCCTGCCTCTGTCGCACGCAGCATCCGTCTGTTTCCTTTACCGAGCTGCTCGTCTCTTGACGCACCGCCTGGCTGCCCGGCAAATCTTAGGCTGCCGTCCGGGGCAACTAGGCGGCACGAAGCCACGCACATCTTGTTTCAACCCATTGCGCCTGGGAGATTGAGAACCGTCCATCACGATCACTCCGCTGGGAGCCAAGCCCATCGACATGACGCCTGTTGCCCACAGGTTCCGCCGTTGTATCGGCTGGAATTGCCTCACCGAGGCACAGAAAACAGGCATCATTGTCAGCATCGCAGTCGTGTCCGTCATCTTTTTCCTGCTCTACATGCACTGCCTGGGAAAGGCTGCCATCTCCCGCCGAGAGCGCGCCTCAGTGAGGCTTCCTGGCGGGAGGCAAGTCCCCCGTCCTCGAGACCAGCCCCAGGGCGTCGTGGTTGCACAGCTCCCCGTGGTACAGCAATGGCCGGGCGGCCCGGCCATGGTTGCATATCATCCGGCCTTGTTCACTGTCGAAGGGCCACATCGCGCAACAGCACAGCCCGTGAGGGTAGCAGGGTCCTACCCTCACCCATCGTTAGCCGCCGTGCACGCCGTCTCGCCCGTCCAGCAGCAGCACGGCCGCCAGGAAGCCTCGTCGCCTGTCGCGACGCGTGCAGGAGACACAAGGCAGCGAGAACCCCAAGCGGCGCCGGATTCGCCTCCCCCGAGCATCCGAAGACAAAGGCAGCCAAGCTGGCGACAAATGGTCAGCCGAGCGCTGCGACTGCCCGTCGGCAGGGCCTCGACTATCGACAGTTTATCCGCGCCAGGGACACCCAGGCGCGTCCATTCTCCAGAGAGCATGCACAGAGGACGAGCCCTGGGAGAGGCGGGTCGCGAAGGAGTGCCGGTGCCCTCTCTTGTCGATAAAGAGCAAGGAAACGGAGGTTGCAACCCCCCCCCGTTGCGCACAAGCGGAGAAAACGACGATGACGCTGGACAAACCGATAGCAGCTCGTTGCAGACAAATGTCGCAGTAGTCCACAGCGATGACTTTGAGATGGCCGGCCCTCCCTCACGGCTCGCCCCGCCGTCGGGTAAGCTTCCATCCCAGAGAATAGGATTATTGGGGACGGCGTTGACTGACGTGGGCCTCGAGAAGTGCAAGAGGAGACGGAGCGGCGCATGGAGGAGCTGTCACGCATCTACTGGATCCCTTCAGAGTCGTCCTTGCAACCCTGATAAAGGTGGCAGCACATTACCGACCAAGCTCCAGTCAGAGAAACCTAGCCTGGGAGGCTGCCCGGAGGATGTCGCGACACGGGGCTTCACGTGTTGTTGTTCAGCCCTACGGAAATCCATGGCACATTGTGGCTGATGTGCCATGTGGGCGCCGGTCAAGTCTCTGCGTTGCGCATGTGCGCGTAGCGAAGAAGCGACCTGTGAAAGGGGGCAACGCATCGCGCTCTACTCTGTAGACAGTAATAATAAGCCTGATAGTCGGAGCGTCGACGTCTTCCTTTACATTCTGTGGCCATGTCGTCGTCATCTCCAAGCCAGCCTGTGCTTTGTAAGCCGGGTGACGCCACACCTTCTCCGCACACAAACAGGCCTGCAATGCAAGGAACCTTTGGTTGGGTGGTGTGGTGGGTGGTCACCTAGATCGAATCCGGGGCTCAGCCACGGCCGCCTTCATCCTTCATCGCGCAACTCTCACCAAAGGCGCACCCAGCGTCCTGTTTGTTCCCTGCGCCCCCTTCATTGTCTCTGCTCCTACTCGTCCGCGTTCCGCTGGAGGATGGCGACACGGCCCGAAGCAGCTTGCGCACCTTGACAGAAGCTCCAGCCTCGCACCCCGCCATAATCCATTCATCCTCCGTCGTCCACGGACACCTTTCCGGGCAAACCAAGGTTGTCGCTGGTCAGTCAGCTTCGCTCACCGAGGCGCGCCATCTCGCCAGCTTCCGAGTTCCGACCCATTGCCGACTCGCCACCATGTGGAACGACGAGGATAACAACCCCTACGGCACCAGCTTTGCCCGCCGCGATTCGCAAACCTCGTCCTCGGCGAACCCGACGTCTCCCTCCTCTCGCGACTGTAAGCACGATGCCTAGATATTGCCCCCGTCTAGAGCCCTCTGCAGCTTCTTTTACCTCTGCGCGGCACATGCTGACGGTGAAGGCCCCAGACCAAGCCTTTGATGCTCCCCATACCCCAACGTCGGGCAGCAGCGAGGACGACGAGCCAGCGTTCCGCAACAGCGCTGTTCGCGATGACAGCGACAGGGAGGCATTCACGGCGGACGATGGACCGCCGAGGCGCAAACCGGGCGGGTACAACAGCCGCATCGAGCAGATCTTCTACGAGAACCCGGACATGCCAGTAGTGATTACCGACGCCGGCAAGAGCCTGGAGAGCGGCGGGAGATACATTGTCTACACCATCCGAACTGGGGTGAGATGTTTGAAATCTGGCGTCTCGGACTTGCGCTGACTTGCTGCTTCAGGACCTCGAAGTCCGACGTCGCTACTCCGAGTTTGCGTCACTGAGGGAAGCACTCACGCGCCTACATCCCACGCTCATCATCCCCCCCATCCCAGAGAAGCATACAATGGCAGACTATGCTGCCAAGCCGACGAGCGCCAAACAGGACCAACAGATTATAGACTTGCGCAAACGCATGCTGGCCGTCTTCCTGAACCGGTGTCGTCGGATGGATGCTGTCAGGGACGATGGCGTATGGTGGAGGTTCCTCGACCCCAACGCAAGCTGGGTACGATGCAGCCTTCCTTGTGACTGCTTGGGCGCTCAACGCTGACTCGACCCCAGAGCGAGGTGCTGCACTCGCACCCCATTGCGTCCATCCCGAAATCGGTGCTCAAGGCACCTCCCCTGGACCCGGCGAATCCTACCCTTGCCCACAGCTTTCTGCCAGTCCCCGCGGGCTCGTCAAAGCTCAGGACGGTGGCCGGGAGTAACCAAGACATCAGCCCCTCAGCAATCCAAGCGGGCACATATGCGGTTGAGCGGTTCCCTCCGGAGAACAGCAGCCAGGACGAGCAGGACCTGGATCCTCACTTTGTCGTCTACGAGGCGTCGACAAGGGAACTGGAACAGCTGCTGATGGGGCCGATGGAAAAGGTCAACCGTCGGACTCTCAGCCACTTGTCATCCCTCGCCGCAGACCTGTGTGAACTGGGCTCGCGCTACAACGCGTTTGCCCTGTCAGAACAGGCGCCGTCGCTTGGCCCTGCCATCGAACGGGTTGGCCAGGCCGCCGACTTGTCGTATATTGCAACCGAGGAGCTGTCAGGGTCGCTGGGTGCGAGCTTTGCCGAGCCGATGCGTGAGAACGCCCAGTTTGCCGGCGTCGTGAAAAGCGTGCTACGATACCGGGTCCTCAAGCGTATACAGCAGGACTTGACGACGGAGGAGCTGCACAAGAAGAGGGCGCTGCTTGACCAACTGGAGCGCAGCGAAGCGGAAGCGAGACGCATTGAGCAGTATCTCTCGAGCAGCCAGCAAATCTCGCCACCGCCGAAGCGATCGGCGAGCCTTAAGGAGCCCACGTCGCAGCACCGGCGCGAGGCGGGCCAAGAGGACACTGAATCGATTGATTCCGACTTTCCTCCGACGCATGGGGAGTTTCCGTCGCCGCCGCCCTCGGCGAGCCAGGGCCTGCCCGAGAGGAGCGTCAGCGTCTCACACAGGAAGATGCCGAGCGGCAACTCGATCACAAACAAGATATTCGGACCCATTCGTCATGCGGTGCAGGGCGTGGTCGACGTCGACCCCGAGCGAACACGTCGGGACACGATTGGCAAGACCAAGGAATCCATCGGGCAGCTGGAGCAGGCCAAGGTGGCGTCGGAGAGAGACGTGAGGGAGGCCAGCGCCAGTGTGCTCAAGGACATGCGGAGATTTCAAAAGGACAAGGAAGATGATTTGCGGCGCTACATGGTGAGTGGGATGGTGCCAAACCTTGTGACGGTGCATGTGCTGACAGGCGCCGCAGCTCGCGTACGCAAAGAGCCAGATTGAATGGGCGAAGAAGAGCAAGCAGCAGTGGGAAGAGGCGCGGGCCGAGGTGGACAAGATAGAGGAGAACTAGGCTGGCTGGTTGCTGGTGCCAGGACGTCTGGGATGGCGTCTCGAGTGTCGCTCGTCATTGTTGCCCAAGAAGAGAGAGAGAGAGAGGGTGGGTTTGCTGTAGGCACCAAGTACAGTCGACGCTTTAATGACGAATGAAGTAAAAGATGATTGAACAAGGAAGGGAAAAAAGGAAGAAAAAAGTCTAAACCCCGTCATTTTCCCCTGCCTGCCTTTGCCTGCCCGTCTGCCTGCCTGTCTGCGCGCCTGCCTGCTCTGCCTGTTCTGGGCAGGCCGAGTTTGAAGCCACGGTTCCCCACTTCAAGCCGAAGCAACACTCAACACTCACCTGACCGGAACATACGTATATTAAAGCAACCACCCGCGAGCCTTCATCGGCCACTTACTCTACCACCCTCGTCCATCGCTGCCGTCCCTCCGACCGGCCACCGCCTTGTACTCCATTATTGTAGGTGCCTGGTTGGCATCGCTTGGCATCGCTTGGCATCGGTCGCACGCGGCCGTCGCATCCGTCCCTCAGCTCAACACTTCTCGACGACACGAGGCCCAGCATCTCGTCTCGCCCGCCATGGAGCAGTCGCCGGACGGCCAGATCACCTCCATCGCTGAGCCGGGGGTCAAGGCAGAAGGGCAGCTGCTGTACTCGATGCGCAGAGAGGTGGCCAAGTTGCTGGGCAGGCACCAGACCAGCTTCCCCGGCGCCCAGCCCGTCAGTTTCGCACGGCAGCACCTGGACGAGATGACGAAGCAAGAGTAAGACATGCGCTCCACGAGGCCAAGCATGCATGCTGACTTTGCGAATCAGTTACTACGTGTGCGAAAAGTCGGACGGTATCCGCTATCTTCTCTACCTGACCGACGATGGTGCCGGCGGAGAGGCGCACTATCTGATTGACCGCAAAAACGACTATTGGTTCATCACCAACCGCAACCTCCATTTCCCTCTCGTCAACGACCTCAGCGCCTTCCACACGGCCACGCTCGTCGACGGCGAGCTCGTGTGGGACAGCCTCGCCAACGGCAAGAAGCAGCCAAGGTTCCTCGTCTTCGACTGCCTGGTCATGGACGGAAACAAGCTCATGGATAGGACCCTCGACAAGCGCCTGGCATACTTCAAGGAGCGCCTCTTCACCCCCTACGAGAAACTCTTCACCCAGTTCCCCGACGAGCTCCAGTTCCAGCCCTTTTTCGTCGAGATGAAGACCTTTCAGCTGGGATATGGCATCGACATGATGTTCAAGCAGGTGCTGCCGAGTCTTAAGCACGGAAACGACGGCCTGATTTTCACATGCCGCAACACGCCCTACAAGCACGGCACAGATCCTCACATCCTCAAGTGGAAGCCGGCAGAGGAAAACACAATCGACTTTCGACTCAAGCTCATCTTCCCAACTGTCGAGCCCGATGAGTGGGAAAGGGCAGAGGGCATCACCGAGCCCTTTATCGACTACGACAGCGCCCCCCCGGCCAAGCTCCTCATGTTCATGGGAGACAACGGCCCAGATCGGTACGAGGCCTTCGCCGACCTCTACCTGACAGAAGAGGAGTGGGAAATCCTCAAGAGCCTCAACGACCCGCTCAACGACCGCATCATTGAGTGCTACCAGGACGATCAGGGGCGGTGGCGAATGCTGCGCTTCCGCGACGACAAGGCAGAGGCTAATCACCGAAGCACCGTGACCAGCGTACTCGAGAGCATCATCGACCCTGTATCAGAAAAGGACCTCTACCGGGCCGCCGGGCGCATCCGAGACAGCTGGAAGGCCCGCCAGACGCGCGCTGACCAGGAGAGCAACCGCGGCGGGCGTGCTACTCCCGAGGAAAAGACGGGCTAGATCCAGAGGCCATTCGATTCAATTGTGTTTTTGTGCAAAACTGGCGGTTCCCAGGCGGGAACAGGGACGGCGACGTCTCGCGATGGCGTCGCGTGGGAGTACTGGGTATTGAACATGGAGTGGCGTTTTGGGGGGCTGGTAGGATCAGCGTCGCGGCCCTGCGTTTGGAACCTTTGTCTGGTCATGTTGCCACGGCACTCTTGACTCTTCTTTTGTTGTTCGAAGTACTGACCGGCCACGCCGGGTGATTATTCCCTTTCAATAGTATCCATAGACAACATCACTTTGGCTTCGTATGCGCGCTTCATAACACCCAAGTCTCCCTCGTGCTCATTGCCTAGGTGGCTACGATGTGAGTCGAATCTGGACCATTGATACTCCTTCCGGTCCACAAAGTCAAGAAAAAAAGAAGTGTCAAAACCAAGCGAGCCCTCTCCCCTATCCTTCCCGGCCGCTGTTCCACGGCAAAACCTCCAAGGGCTCGAGTGTGCCCTAGATGGCAAACATCATGACCGCGACCAGCATGATGGTGCAGCTGAGGTTGGTGGATCCGCCGCCGCCGCCGCCCCAACCCCGGGGCTGGGGCTTCTTGCTGCCCTCGGACACCTCGACGGGCGCCGTCGCCACTGCGCTCCCCGAGGGGTACGGGTAGCCTGGGGCAGTGGTGTTCCTGGCAGGCGTGATGTGAACCGTGGTGATGGAGGTGGCCGGGGGACCCCCAGTCTGCGTCACGGTCACAGTCTCGGTGGTAAGGGCCCCGGAAGCGGAAGTCGGCCCTGTGGCGGCTTCGGCCAGGGCAGAAGACCAGCCAGAGGGCTTGGCCGCGGGGCCGTAGAGGTCCGAAATGGTTATGGTCACGACTGCGGGTCCCTCGCTCGTGGCGAGTGTCTCCCTCATGGTGACGGTTGCCGTCAAGGTTCTCCGGGAGCTGTGAGCGGGACCCCAGAGGTCCGTGATGACGACGGTCGTGACGGCAGTGGGGGTCTTGGAGATCACACTCGCACTAGTCTTAACGTTGGTGACGGTCTCGGGCTTTCCCGAGACGGTGGCATCCGGTAGGCCAGTCGTCACCGAGAAATCAGTCTGGACGTTTGTCAGGGTCTCGGGGTTCCCCGACACCGTCGCGTCAGGCAGGCCCTTGGTAAAGGAGACGTCGGTCTGCACCGCCGTGCGGGTAGAGGGCTTTCCCGGCAGTGTGACATCCGGAAGGCGATGGGTGAGAGAGAGGTCCGTATTGACCAGGGTGGCCGTCGACGCGTCGGCCGTGACAGTCTTGGGGGGCAGAGGGAAGACCGTGATGTAGACAGACACGGTCTTGGTGGCGGTGCCGGCAGAGCAGATGTCAGCGTCCGCTGTGGACGAGACCACCTCGGACGAGACCGGCAGCGTCACCGTGGTCGTGGCCGTCCTTGTCTTTGTCAAGTGGACGGTAGTGTTCACAGTGCTCCGGATGCTGTAGATGGTCGACAGCTCGGTATGAGTCCTATTCTGGTCAGCCACCGACAAGACGCACGTAGAAGCGTTTTTCAACTTACGAGATGGGAACGCTGACGCCAATGGGTGCCGCGTCAGAGCTGCCCGTGTAGGAGTGGTCCTCCTGGGCAGTCTTGGCCGTGGACAGGCCTGAAGGCATCCAAGGGGTTTGAGCGGTGCCCGGCTGCATGGTGGCAGCGGGAGCCGTCCCGCCAACGGTGCCGACAGACTTGAAGGCGGTGGCAGTGGCAGTGACAGTGACGGTCCCGAGTCCCGAGGAGCCAGCGACCTTGGCGGCCATGGCATCAGCTACCGAGCGAAACATGACACCCCTCTCGCTTCCCTCGCCACGGATGACGAGCTCGTGAGCAGCCTCAGACACCATGTGCTCCGCGCGAAGGAGCTCGGCAGCGGGACGAAACGAATGCTCTGTTTCAAGTCAGTGGCTTGCTGGCGATGGGAGGCAGAGGAAGCTGATGAACGAACCGCAGTGAGAAGCGAGGAGGCCGATTCCGAAAACAAGGACGGCCAAGCCGAGGGCCATGACGCCTCCGGTGAAGACTTTGCCCGAGAGAAACGCCTTCTTGGGTCTGACGCGAGGCGCAACGGAAAAATCCATCTCGCCAGACTCGGATTCCTTCATGGCGGCCACTTTGGGGCGATCAGTTTGGCTGACAGGAAGTGGAGTTTAATGGCACGTACTTGACAAGACTGCCTTGAAGAGCTTCACTCGAGGGAGAAGATTGGAGAACAAAGGGCAAAGCTGCACCGGTCAGTGAGGTCAAGGGGGAGACGGCGGGCGGCGTGTTTGCCCGGCTGGTGCGATGTGGCACGGGGGAACAAGGAAATGGAGTGGTTTTGATAATGCGTACAACGACAGTGGAGGAAACAAGACGTGCTTGCTTGTGCTCGGGAAACGAGAGGAAAGGCCTCGAGAGAGCGCTGATGTGATTCCGCGAAAATGAGCGTAAAGGGTGAGGTGTGGGAGGGGGAGAGAGGGAGAGAGGGAAGAAAGACTGAGGGCGGCTTTTAATTTTCAAACCCACGTCACGGGGGGGTGAAATTTTCAGCCATCTGTGAATAAAGACGGGGTGAGTGAGCGAGTGTGTGAGTCTAAACAGGAGCTTTCCTGGCCGCTGATTCGTGGAGTGAGGCAGCCAGCGGTTGCCGGGGCGAGGTCGGACGATAAGGCAGACACGCGCGCAAACACACACACACGTAGACGCACTTTGACCTCGAGGGTTGGCTAATCTTCGTCCCTGGACGTTGCCAGGTAGTCCTAGACGCCCTACAATGCGGAAAGCACTCCTCCTGTGACAGTGGCAGTCGACCAAACTACAGCCAGCCGTTGTGCAACTGCGCAACGTCGCCTCCGGGTTCAGGAGTACAGCGTGGTGCAGCATGGCGGCGGTCCAACAAGGGCACGGAACTGCAGCTTCCACGGCCTGACGTAGGCCTCGATACCCGAGCATGCATCTCGACGGATCGAAGACGGCCGCTGCGGGACTGAAACGGCCGAGCCAACGTCTGATTTTGTAGAGGCCGTCTGGCGGCTGAGGCTGGCCATGGCTCCGTCTCCCCGCCCATTACGCACAACGGACGCTTCCAGTCGGCTGCCGCCCGGCTCCAAGTCCTGTCCCCTGGCGCTCGAGGAGCAAATCCGCTGGGTCGAGGCTGGTGCACTTCTCAGGGGCCGGCCGCCATTGCAGGCCATGAGCCGTCCCAGTAGCTGCGCTTGAAATCACCGAGCATGGCCAAGGTATCCAGGGGTGTCCAGTCACCATGTTGGTATGACCCGATGATGCCACGGGGGATGAAAGGACTCCAGAGGTAATCTTGAGTAACCTGTACGACACGGCACACGGTTCGCCCGCTCGGCTCTTTCTGAGTGCGGCTTTCTGGCGCGAATCGCCACCTCCATGGGAGAGAGCTGCCAAGGGGAAGACCCCATCAGCCTCGGAGGGTCAACGAGTTGAGCTTGTGCACAAGAGAGTCGGTTCGTGGCGACTGGGTGGCAAAGAGCCCCCGAGCCTCAGGCGGCAACTGGGTGAGACAACGAGACGAGGGTTTTCGAGGCTTGTGCAGGGGACGCGGTGAGAATATGGCCGGCTCATTCGAAAGTTGTCGGTCGAGTTGTCCACGATCGACTCTATTGTTGTTGTGTTGTTGAGGCGTCGGTCCGTTGATTGGCCGCGCGCTTGCCGTTTGAGCCAAGAGGCGTCGACGCGATGAGGCTTAGGATGGATGCTACGCGGCTTACGTAAGACGACAGACAACGGTTCTGAGCTACACACTCCTCTCTCCCTCTCCCCACTCTCTACCCTTGCTGGCTCGGCGCCTCCATCGCGCGTCCAGACGCCCGCGTAGCGCCCGCCTCGGCCTCGACCCCAGCTAACAAAAAAGCCAGGCGGCAATATTGCAGGCAATAGGCAAGTACCTACGTATTTGCCAGGCACTCCATAATAAACTACCCACCTGCCTAGGTACCTACCTATCTACCTACCTACATACATACCTACCTAACATCTCAGCTACCTACCTACCTGCTCACTTCCCGCACTCTCCACCACCACCCATCGCCCGCCCGCCCGCAAACCCAGCATCCGTAAGCCTCGCGCTCACAAAGCCATGCAGTGAGCCCCTCGCGCCGCGCGACATCACGAGACACCACGACCCGACGCGCGCCACGCCTCGTTGGGCTCTTTTCTCTGTCTCGCCACGCCGTCCAAACCCCCCCCCCGCGCAACTGCTCGCCATGCCGCGTCGTCGCGCTCGACGCCAGGAGCCGGTCGAAGAGGAGCAAGAAGAGGACGACCACGTGCACGACGAGGCGCCCGATTCTCCTTGGCAAGAACTACACTCGGAGCCCGAAGCCGGCGACGATGCTCAGGAGATGCGCAGCCTCCGCTTCCATGAAGAGCTTTCATGGCGGCCCGCCAAGCCAATCCCTAGCGCAACCCTCGTCGCCCGCCTCGAGAGGCTGTCAAAGGAGCTGGCCGACTTTGATCAGGGCGAGGTCCAGCTCGACTCTCTAAAGCCCGTCGCCGCCAGTCTGGCCCACCGCAACCTCCTCCAGCATAAGGATCGCGGCGTCAAGGCTTACACCGCTTGCTGCCTCGTCGACATTCTGCGCCTCTTCGTCCCAGACGCCCCTTTCACTGACGATCAGCTCAAGGTGCGTACCTGGATAAGGCCAAGGCGGGAGAAGAAGCTCGGCCGCTGACATTGGCCCAACGCAGATGATGTTTTCGCTCTTCGTCAAGGACATTCTTCCCGCTCTCCACGACCCAACCAATCCTTACAACAGCCAGCACAAATACGTTCTCATGTCCCTGACCGATGTCAAAAGCATACTTCTCATCTCCGAGATCCACGGTGCCGACGATCTCTTGTTGCGCCTCTTCAACTCGGCCTTTGACGGTGTCTCGGCCAGTGCAAAGGCCCCCGCCGAGGAGCAGGTGGCCAAGGACATTGAGATACACTTGACCGAGATGCTCATGGAGCTCATAGACGAGTCTCCGGGCAGCATACCAGCCACCGTCATCGACGCCATCATCAGCCAGTTCCTGCGCGCGGCGCCCCCCGGAGGTGGCCGCACCAAGGAGCAGCACGACAAACAGTCGACGCTTCTCCACAAGACGGAGCCCGCCGCCTACATCATGGCCAAGAACATCTGCAATGGCTGCGCAGACAAGATGTCGCGCTACGTGAGCCAGTACTTCAGCGACGTCATCCTCAACGCCTCGGGTTTTGCGACAAAGGCCAACGGCTACCGCCAGGGGGACGACTCGGATGACGAAGACGCCAACGCAGGCCCGTCCGAGGCAGATCTCAAGAGCCTTCGCCAGGCCCACCTGCTCATTCGCGAGCTCTGGAGGGCGGCGCCGGCGATCCTGCAGAACGTTGTGCCTCAGCTCGACGCCGAGCTGTCGGCCGACAACATACACCTGCGACTCATAGCGACCGAGACCTTTGGAGATATGATTTCAGGCATCGGAGCCGCGGGGCCGCCTCCGCCGCCGACTCTCGACCCCACGGCCTATCCCCCTCTGCGTCTGATCGACGACAGGTCCCCGGAGGCCGTCGAAACAAACGTCTTGACGAAGCCCTACTCGCCCCAATCGTTTGCCCAAACGCACGCTGGCACCTACCGGAGTTTTGTAGGCAGGAAGAACGACAAGGTGGGCATTATCCGTGCGGCCTGGGTCGCCGCCGCCGGCTACATCTTGTCCACGTCGGCCGGCGGCATCGGACTCAGCAGAGAGGAGGAGAGGGAGCTCGTCCAGGGGCTCGTGGAGAAGCTCAACGACAGCGAGGAAAAGGTGCGGCTGGCGGCCGTCAAGGCCATCGAGCTCTTTGATTTCCGACATGTCATTTCCAAGCTGGGCGTCACCGGCGGCGCGGACAAGGAGGGATCCATCCTCGCCAGCCTGGCAGACAGGTGCCGCGACAGGAAACCGGCCGTGCGCGTAGACGCCATGGTCCTGCTCGGCAAGCTATGGGCGGTTGGGGCCGGCGAGATCGCCGAGGGCCAGGAGGCTGTGACGGCGTGTCTGTCGGGCGTCCCGTCGCGCATCATCAACGCATTCTACGCCAACGATCCCGATTTGAATATCCTGCTCGACCGCGTCATGTTTGAGTGTCTTGTGCCCCTCAAGTATCCCCTCATCAAAGGCAAGGGGGCCAAGAGCTCATCCCAGTCGGCTCAGGGCAAGGGCGGCGTCGGGCCAGCGGATCAGGACAGGATTCGTGCCGAGCGGATCCTCCTCATGCTGAAGTCGCTCGACAATCCTGCCCAGAAAGCCTTCCTCGCCATGCAGGCGCGGCAACCGCAGTTCGCAAAGGGCGTCGCCATCTTCATCCAGCAGTGCGAGGCCTACAACGGCGGAGTCGTCGACGCCAACGAGGAAAAGGTCAAGGCAAGCCTGTCCAAGACGTTCCAGTGGCTCGGTGCCTTCTTCGCCGACCCGGCCAAGGTCCGCAGCGACCTTCAAAGGTTTGCCAAGCTCAACGACCGCCGCAGCTATCAGCTCGTCAAGTATGCCATCGAATCCGAGAGCGACTTCAAGACGGTGCGGAGAGCCATCAACGAGCTCATCAGCAAGATCCAGGCCGGCGCCGCGTCTGCCTGCCTCGACACACTGATCCCCCTTCTCTACCGCTCGAGCTGCCTCATGTTCAACCGCAGTCATCTGGCAACCATCATGGACTACTCAAAGAGCGACAAGGACGGGTTCGCTGGCGTCGCCCATCAAGTGCTGAACGACATATCGCAGCGAAACCCCGACATCTTCAAGGCGCATGCAGAAGAGCTGCGCAAGGAGATTATTGAGCAGGCCCCGACGGACAAGAGGCGCAACGACCCGGCCGTGGTCGACATCCTCAAAGCCTATTCATCCTACTCCAAGAGATATCCTCAGGACATCAACCACGACAGGGGCTTCACCCAGACGCTCATGAACTTTGCACTCTACGGGTCCCCTCCAAAGTCTGCCAAGTACGCCGTCAACGTTCTCCTTGCCAAGAACGACGACAAGAGCAAGGTCACGGCCACAAATCTTCTGAGGAATGTCGTGAAGGAGTTGGATTACGGTTCTCCGCACTTCCTCACCCGCCTGGCCGCCATCAGCCAGCTCGGACGCCTTGCTCCGACGGTCACTGCCGACTCGGACGAGGCGATCCACGATTTGACCATCAAGAAGATCTTGCGTGAGGTACGAACCGACGCAAAGGCGGATTCGGATCCCTCGTGGGTCGACGACGCCGACACGGACGAGGAACTACAAGCCAAGTGCCTGTCACTCAGGATATTGACCAACCAGGCCATCGCGACGGAGGAGGAGCCAGATGCCGAGGAGAGGATCAAGCCAGTCTTCAAGCTGCTCAAGAACTTTGTCGTCAACGAGGGAGAGTTTTGCAAGACCAAGGATACGCCCTTGCACCACAAGAAGCGCTTGCGGCTGCTAGCAGGACTCCTTACACTGAAGCTGTGCACCGTCAAGAAGTACGACGAGCAGCTTGAGCCGACGAGCTTCAACAAGCTTGCCGAGTTGATTCAGGACAGCGAGCTCCAGGTCCGCCGGCGGTTCATGGAGAAGCTGCAAGACTATCTTACGCGTGCAAAGCTCCGGGCCAGGTTCCACACCATCCTGTTCCTGGTCGCCTTCGAGCCAATGACGGATCTCAAGAGCAGGGTGGAGACTTGGATCCGGTCGCGGGCTCGTTGCTACGGGGAGAAGAAGCAGCAAATCCTGGAGGCCATCATGGGCAGGCTGATTCCCCTGCTGGCACACCATCCCGACTACACTTCTGACACCGAGGACCTTGCCGACTTTGCAAACTACTTTCTCTTCTACCTGGGGGCAATCGCGACCGAAGAGAACATATCGTTGATCTACAAGTATGCCGAGAGAGTCAAGCAAACGCGAGACGGCGTCAACCCCGACGCGAGCGATAACCTCTATGTGCTGAGCGACCTGGCCCAGGCGGTGATCCGCAGGTTCCAGGAAAGGAGAAACTGGAGCTTCCAGGCCTGGCCTGGCAAGGTCGGGCTTCCCACTGGGCTGTACACGGCGCTGCCGTCGAGCGAGGTGGCGCAGCAGATTGCGAAGAAGCAGTACATTCCGGACGAGCTGGAGGAGCGTCTGGACGACATGATCCGGGCCATGGATCGCAAAAAGGTAAGAGACTGGGATGGTACTGGAGGTGAAGACTCTGAATTGGCTTCTAACCACTCTCGTTAGAAACGCAAGTCTATGAATGACGGGGCGGACCCGCCGGCCAAGCGGGCCAAGACGCAGGGCAAGGCGGCTGGCAGGGAACGGCTTAAATCAAAAGCCAAGGCGCCGAAATCAGGGACGAAGAAGACGGCCAAGCCAAAGACGCCAAAGGCAAGGAAGCAGGCGGCGTCCCCAACCCTAGCACTGTCGGAACGTCGTCGCAGCAGCCGTGCGCACAACATCTCTGACTACAAGGAACGGGACGACAAGGACGACGAGGCGGAGATGCTGGATGGCGTGGCGGTGTGGGACTATGGAACAGACGGCGATTCTTCCGATGAAGATGGAGAGCCAGAGGGCAGCGACGAGGGATCGGAAGAGGAGGGGGCCGGCGACGACGGAAACGACGACGAGTCCGAGGAAGAGAAAGCAACGGCATCGAGGAGGAACGGGCAGAAGGCGGCAAAGACAAAGGCAAAGGAGAAATCGGCGGCAGCCAAGACTAGTGCGGGGAGCCAGTTGGAAACGAGCAAGCGAGGAAGCCGTTCGCGCGGACGCGGAACTGTCAGGGACTCGTCGGAGATGGAAGTGGACGACGACGATGACTGAATATTGCCCTTTCCTTTGGGGACTGGAAGGCTGCGGACTGGAAGACTGCTGTGGCTCCGCACGGGATTCTTGCCCTACACTCTGTATAGGTTTACTTGGGCTACTTGTCTCGACGGGTGGGTTGGCGACGACGAGGTCGTGTGGATGGAAGACTTGGAACCGTGTTATTCTCGAAGGTCTGTGAGGCGGCATATTCCCCCCCTTTTTTGACGATTGTGTGCGAGCCGCCATGACACGGTTTGTGCCTCTGCCCTTTAATCAGGTTGCTCGCTTACTGTGCCTTTCTCACATTGATGCTCTCTTTTTTGGCTTGTTTTGAATTGTGCTTGGCGGACAAGAGGCTCATCAGGGCGGGTGATGGCGACTTTGCTGCTGCTCGCCAGCGAACGCCGCAGACGGGTCGCCTCCAAGAGCTCGTTTCTTACAGGGGGGGGGGAGGCCAAGGGGAAGAAGACAAGAGCATTGACAAATTGTTATTTGAGGCTCTGATGCGCCGCTTGGCCCCCGTAGTGCCACCAAACAGCCAGCCCTCGCGGGAGAAGAAGAATAGCCTGTACAGCAGCGGATCCCCCGGTGCGTCCTCCTTTTCGTCTGGACCCTTGTACCCGTCTCAGGGCGCACATGCACGTACATAGACGGGCCCGTCATGCTGGCCTCGAGGGGACGAAGACGCCGGTGCCAGGCCACCGTATCTCCAGCAAACCGACCCACGCCTTCCACGGGGACAATGCTTGTTGCCGCCCCCTCTATGGGCCAGAGGGCCCGGCGTCGGCGGCAGCGCTTTGCGCCGCGAGCCGCTGCCTAACCTTGTCGCGGTGGCCCGAGAACTTGAGGTGGGCCTCGAACTTCTGCGCCGTCATGTCCGGCCCCGGCGTGTAGAGCTTCGTCGTGCAGTCGAGACAGCGGATGCGCGGCAGCCAGGCGTACTTGACTCCCTCGGGCAGCGGCTGGCTTTGGATGGGCAGCTCCGTCACGGGATCGAGGTACGAGTACTTCATAATGGCCTCAAAGGTGTCACCGTTGGGGTACTGCGTCTCCAGCTGCTTCAGGGCCGAGATGAGCCACTCGGGTGGGGGGGGCTGCTCGGGGGGGGGGGGCAGGGGGTGAAGATGGCCGACGTCAGTCAAGCCAAGCCGCCGGGCTTCGGCGCGGAATTGGGGGCAAAACTCACGGCGGGCGGAGGTGACTGACCCGGCACGGGCGGAGGGGCGGGGAGGCGGCCGATTTGGCCGGGGGGGAAGGCCGCGGGCGGCTGCGAGGTCGACGCGGCGAGGGCTGACGATGGTGGTGGAAGCGGCGGCCTCGCCCGCAGCGCGCCCGACGCGCTGGGGGCTCTGGCATGGACTGCCGACGAGGGCTGCGATGCCATTCTCAGGTCGCGATAGTCGCCCCTCATCAGCCTCCGCAGCTTGTCCTTGTTGACCCGGAGCGTCACCCACAAGTGCAGCGGCTCCTCGGTTTCCTCCCTGAAGCGGCGCGACGTCCTCGTCTCGTGGTGGTGCAGCGCCGCGCTCACCTCGGGCGTCTCGGAGCGGCCCAGGTTCGCCATTCTCTGCTGGGCGGCCGAGGCGGCCCCTCGCATGCCCCTGGTGCGGGCAGTGCCGCCGACGAGGTGTGACGGCGCGGGGGACTCGGGGGCCGAGTCGTCGCTCTCGTCCGAGTCGGAGATTTCGCCGTCGCGCGTCGCCCTCTTGCGCGATGCGCCGGCGGCCCTCTTGTAGAGCCTGCTCTCCTCGACGTCTGTCGCGGCACCGGGCAAGACGGACGAGACGATGAGCGTGCGGATGGTTCGCTGCCTCTCCTTGAGGTCGGGGAGCTGCGGCCCGCCTCTCCTGTTAATGGACCGCTTTTGCCGTCGCTGTTCCCTGGAAAAGACCATTTCGTTCCTCTCGAGGTCGGCCTCGTTGAGCTCGTACATGTAGGGGGCGTATTCCTTGGCCTGCTGCTGCGGCCGGAAGACGGAGGCCAAGGGGGTCTGCAGGAAGGCGGACACCAGGTCCGAGTCCTCGACCGGCCTTCCGTCAAAGGGGTGGCCGACGCTGTAGAGGCTCTTTGTGAAGAGCTGCGACTGCTCGCGGATGCAGTGGGCAATGGCCGTGGTGAACTCTCCGCTCAGCGACAGGTCGCGGGCCATGCTGGCGGCGAACTCTTCGGGCGAGTTGGAGGGGTTGTTGATCTCCCACTCGAACTGGTCGACCAGGGTGTGCTGGCCGATTGTGATGTTGAGCTTGATTAGGACGCGCATCTCGTCGTTTTTGTAGGCCGAGTAGGGGAGTTCGGGGTCCAGGGCGTCCTCGTCGGCAAAGGCGAAGGGGTAAAAGTCGTTGAGCTGCTCGCGCATCTGGTGGACAATCTGCTCGTAGACGGGCTGTGCGGCGGGGGGCTTGAGGCCCATGTCCTCGACCAGCTGGGCGGCAAAGAGCTCGACGTGGAGGATGCGCTCGTGGAGGTTCCAGGTGAGGGTGTCGCGCAGCCTGATCTTGTCCCACTCGACCTCGAGGCGCAGGGGGACGAGCTCCTCGTGCTGCTCCGCCTGCTTCAGCATGTCCTTGCGCGCGTACTTGAGCACGGGCGTGGAGCGGCGACCGGGGCGAGGCTTCTGCGAGGGATAGACGATGCGCGACGCGGGCGGCTGCGTCATATTCTCCGTGTAGCCGTTGGCGAAGCCGTTGTAGCCCTCGCCGTAGAGCCTGCTCGGAGGGAACCAGGCCTTGTACTCGTTGCGCAGCATGCGGGACTCCTGGATCTTCTCGCGCGTCTCCTGCGACGACTTCCGCGTCTGCTGGAGCTGCTGGCCGAGGGCGGCGGCGGCGAGGGCGTCGCGCGACGTGTAGCGCTCCACCATGAGCCGGCTGAACGACTCCTTTGTGCGGACAGGCATGTCCGAGGCCGAGGGGGTCAGGTCCTTGTCGTCGGCGCTCGCCGCCGTCGTCGCAGGGCCCGTCGACGAGGACGGCAGGGAGGCCATGGTCGCGTCGCGTGGCCGAGGTCGCGGCCTCGAGGCGATGCGGCGGGCGTGGGAAAGAAGCCGGTTGGGGCGCGTGGCGGGATGGCTGCTGTGGGCCCGGCGGCTCCGAGGACGGACGGCGCCTGGGCAATGGACGGCGGGCGAGCCTGGGTGTCGCGCGATGGGATTGGATGGGAGCGGTTGGTCGTGAGGTTTTGGCAGAGACGAGGAGCAGTCTTTTGCTCAGCTGCGAACGGTAGATACTCCTTGGTAGGTAGAAAGATACATGTGGAGCAGGCAGGATGGCAGGTACCGAGCCTCCTCAGGGGGGAGGCTGGCGGTGCCTGCATGTACATGTACGCGGGCGCGAGCGTGCGGCCTGTGGGTCGGCGCGGTACCTCGACAGTGGCTAGCTAGGTAGGTACCTAGTTAGTGTGAAGTCAGGTACTGTTAGTTAGTGGTCTAGGTAACCTAGGCTTGGACGAATGAGAGGCCTCCGAGCAAGGAGACGGCGGCAAGGCTGTCTGCCAACTTCACGCCTCGGATCTTTCTTTACCGACAGCCAGCTGTCATGTTGTTTGCACCTGGCCAAAAGCTGGCAAAACGTCTCACGAAACGCAGACGCATAGCGAGGCGTGGACATGCAGCATCCGGACATTCCCAAGGGCCTTCGATTGGACTCGTCTTGGGCCACGGCCGACTGCAGTTGGAATAAGCACCGGCCGCATCTATATACATACGTGTTTCCCCCCTCGTTTCCCCTATGCCCGCGCAGTCACTCGAATGCGACCAAGCCGCCGTCCTTGGCCTTTGATGTCCCTCGCCATCAAACTGCGTACCGTTGGCATCACTCATGACTTGGTCGCCAGCGTCCATGCGCCTCCGTTTGCTGTCGAGGAGAGGGGCGCTGCTGGTTGGCGGGCTCAAGTGTACTAGCTGTACATACATACCTACTGTAGGGTAGGGGCGTGATGGAGACGTTGGGCACCCAATTGAGCAAAGCAACCTGGAAGCCCCGTATCCGTACTACTCCTATTATACCTAGGTACCTAGGTAGGTAGGGCACGCCGCGGCAAGATACTGTATGTACATACATACATACACGGCAAGAGACCACCACGGCAGGGCCATTTCCAGCCAGTTTTTCTGCTGCTCCGCTCCCGACGCAAAGCCCGCGGGCCGGGACCCAGTCTCGTGCATGCCACCTCGAGTCCTTGCTCGCCCACCAACCCAACCCGTCTTGCTCCCATTCCTCCTCTCGCAACCATCTCTGCCAGCACAGGCAAAACCCCCCCATCAGCCCAGCCACAAGTCCTCTCGCCATCCGAGAAAAGCTGCCCATCATGTCCGAGGAAAAGGACGTCGTCGGTAATGGTCCACTCTGCCCTCCCCGTCCCCTTGGCCCCGCGCGCTGCCTCGGTCGAGCTCGATTTCATGACATGTTTTCCCCTGCCCCTCTCAAAGACACAAAATTACCCCGCCAATGCACAGAGAGCTCCCCTCCCCTCTCCCTCGACGCCTCACAAGCACAAGCACAAGCACAGGCATGCAAAGGGCAATGCTCAATGGCCAATGTGATGCTGACGGCCGCCCGCAGACTACTCCCTCAACAACCCCGACACGCAAACAAAGTACAAGACGGCCGGCCAGATCTCCGAGAAGGTCCTGGCTGCCGTCGCCGAGCTATGCGTGCCCGGAGAGAAGATTGTCACCATCTGC
>JAPEBW010000342.1:0-60395 GCA_027405785.1 Ophiocordyceps robertsii
TCTAGAGCCTAGAGCTTATAAAGGGGTAATAATAGGCTATGAAGATACAGCTTATAAAATATATGACTTTTCTAAACGGAAAGTAATAATTTCTAAAGATATAACTATACTAAAGAATAACTTCTTAAATAAAGAGGAATATACTGATTTTAATAACATGCCCTCTTTAAATAAGATGCCTAATCACTATAATACTAGAAATATTAATACTAGTAATAATAACAATAACAATAACAATAATAATAATACTAATAATACTAGTAATATAAATAATAATATAAATACAAGAGATACTAGTAATATAGATCATAATACTAGCGATAATAATACTAGCGATACCTAGCAAAAGGATCAAAGGATTTAAGTAGAAATACCTAAGAAGCCTACTAAATACTATAAAGATTTTATAGAATACCCTATATATAATATAATAATTAATAATAATAATACAGAATATATTCTTTTTACTATAGAAGGAAATAAAGATCCTATAGAGCCTACTACTTATAAGCAGGCTATAAACAGTCCGCAAGCAAAAGACTAGGATAAAGCTATACTAACTAAACTAAACGAACTTATAAGTCTAGATGCTTAGGAAATACAAGAGCTTCTTAGTAATAAGGAGGCTTTAAGAGGCCGATAGGTCTATAGAATAAAGAAGGATAATAAAAATAATATAACTAAGTATAAAGCTCGCTTTATAGCATAAGGCTATAAGCAAATATACGGCTTAGACTATATCGAAACCTTCTCTATAACTACTAAACCTAAGTCTACTAGACTCTTATTAATGCTAGCTATAACTAATAATTAGCAAATACTACAATACGATATAAAAAATGCATTTATATATATAGATATAGATATAGAAACATATATAAATATACTATAAGGTTATAAAGACTATATTATAAATAAGGACCCTAAGTATAAAAGAATAAGCAGTATAATAAAAATAAAAAGCTAGTTATAAAATTAAAAAAAGCTTTATACGGTCTTAAACAAAGTCCGATACTCCGGTATAACTTATTATCTAAGGTCTTAGGCGAGCAAGGATTTTCCTACCTACCTATAGACGAAGGGGTATTTATAAACAATAAGCTATATATAGCTATATTAGTTTACGTAGACAATCTTCTATTCTTTAGGCCTACAGAGGATTCTATAACTTGCATAATTAATAAAATAAGCAAGGTCTTAAAGATTCAATCTTTAGGCAAAGTAAAAGTCTTCTTAGGAATGACTATAACTATAAACAGAGCGAAAAAGAACATATATATATCCTAAGAAAATTATACCCTTAATAAGATAAAGGAATTTAATAAACAAAATATTTAAACCTTAAAAACCCCTACTATAAAGGGAGTTAAATTCAATAAAACAAAAGACTATATAGCTATATAAAAAGACATCTTATTATATTAAATGCAAATAGGCTCACTATTAATTTTAGCATTGTTTTTAAGGCTAGATATATTATACGCAGTAATATTATATGCTAGATTTGCTTCTAACCTAGAAATACCATATTTTAAAGCACTAAATACGATCTAGAAATATTTAAATAAATATCCTAGCTTAGGCATATACTATAGCTATAATATAGCATTTAATATGCTATTTTTCAAAGCCTATACTAATGCTAATTAAGCTAGTGATGTTATAAACCGTAAGTCGGTCTCCGGATACTGTTTCTTTATAAATAACAACCTTATAAGCTAGGCTTGCTAAAAACAAAAATCTATAGCACTCTCTATATACGAGGCCGAATATATATGCCTTAAGGAGGCTAATAAAGAAGCTTTATATTTATATAGCTATTTTAATACTATAGTAGAAGAAATGTCTATAAATATACCTTAAAATAAAGTCCTTATAATTTTTATAGATAATCAATCTGCTTTAAAAATAGCAAAGAATCCTAAATTATATAAGCTAAGAAAATATATAAGCTTAGTATATAACTTTACGCGTAATAGTATTAAAGAAAAAGAGATAGAGGTTTATTATATAAAGTTTAAAGATAATATAGTAGATATATTTACTAAGGGATTAAGTTTTATACTATGTAATAAATTCCGAAGTTTACTAAGAATTAAAAAGGTTATAATATAAATTCCTATAATAGAGGTTTTTAGCTATTTCTTACTTTCTTTAGGTTTCCTTTATATAACCTAAGGTTTTTCACCTATATAAAGGTTTTCCTTAGATAATAAAATAAAGAGGTTTTACTTAAAACATATAATAAGTTTTTCCCTTTAAGGAAGATTAAAAGCTTTAAGTTTTTTCCTATAAAAATAGGTTTTCTTAAGCTATAAAGAAAGAATTTTTCTTTATTTTAAGGTTTTTTACTTTACTTTAGTTAGTATGTCTAAAACGCATTTATATACTATAAGTACCCTTTAAGGGAGGCTATAAAGGAGTAAAATATACTCTCCCGCAGCTTATAGGCTGAATACAGCATGAATAACACATGACATAAATACGCTAAAATATATATTAAATCCGCTCCATAATTCTACATACTCTACATGTTTCCCTATATTATTCTACCTATATATAAGCAAGATATAAGCAGATTAGGAAGAGGTGTGTGTGGAGACTATATGCATAATCCGTGCTAAGTCGCTGCGCTACCTCGTATTCCTTGCGGAATTAATCCCTAGGCTTATAAATACAATATTAACCTAACAATAGCTATTGGCCTACTATGCATGACTGCGCTAGATAGGGGGCTCTTTTTTAAATCACTTAAGTCACTTATAGCTTAGGAATTGTCTATATAAGGAGGCCTTAGTCCCCCCTTTACCTTAAATAGATTATTAACCTTATACACACATATCTCACCTATTTCTTTACTTTTTCGCACACTCTTTACATCTCTATAATCCCCTTACTCGTGGCTACAAGCCTGCTTTCTTCTGCACCTATTTGCTCCTTAATTCTTAAATATCTATATAAGCTTTTATATTTATCCTAAGCTTTACTTTTTTATAAACGAATAAGTATATATAAGTAAGTTAAAATAGCTTATTAAGGCTTAAAAATTCAACGTTAAAATAAGCTTTAACTATTTAAATACTTTAAAGCTTTAAAATATATACTTATTATACTAAGCTATATTTTTATATAACAATATCTTAGTAAAAGTTAAAAGGGCACTTTTTCTTATTATATTAATAAAGTTTATCTTTAATAATAAGGCTTCGCTATAAAATCTATATACTTTACTAGCCTTTAAAACTAAGTTTATTATAGTATAAACTATAGTCTCTTATAAGTTTTTTTTATCATTTATTTAAGCTTTTTCTTTATTATACTCTTTAGCTTTTACTTAGTTATTAGCTTTAGCTATAGGTTTTTCTTAATTATAAGGAATACTTAATTTTATTTTAGTATTAATAAGTATATAAATTTAAAAGATCTTTTTTTAAAGCTATAGAAAATTAGCTTATATTAATAGTTCCTAAAACTAGTTTTTATTTAAACTTAGTAAGTGCTAAATAAGTTATAATATCTTTACTTATACTAGGCGGTCTATAAATATAACTTATAGTCTTATAAAACCCTTAATAAATAACTAAAGAGTCTTAAATTATTCTTTAAGTATATATAGGGTATATTTAATTAAATCTTTCCTTTTTATAAGCTAGCCTTTTTTTTATATATTAATAAGTAGGCTTTTAATGCCGAAGTATATTTAATATATCTCTAAAAGAATATTTTCTTATATATCTTAATTTAGCTCTTAATATTCCTTTTTCTTACTTAAAAGTATAAGGATTTTTATATGTTAATATTTTAATTTTAGTAAATTATTATAGTTAATTAGTTTAGCTAGTAAAATATAGCTTTAGGTTTTTACTATAAACGTAATATTTAAGATTTAAAGTTAAATCTTATAGCTATATTTTAAAAAATAAAGTACTTTTTATTAAGCGATAATATTACTATATTTAGGCGGACTTTAATTTATTTTTATAAGGTAAAGATTTATTAACTTAGCTTTATACTAATCTCGCTAAGTCTTTTTTATTAAAGTTTTTAAAAGTCTTTAAAATACTATTTTACTATACTTTCTTATAGAAATAAAATTATTTAAATAGCTAACTTATTTAAATAAGCCTTACTTTTATTAGCGTTTAAATTTATAAAGTAAATAAAGCGATTTACTCTTTAAGAGAAACCTTAATTAAAAGCTAAGAATAAAAAAAGATTTAACTTATTTAAACTGCTTAAAGCGTTCTTTAACGAAGTATTAGAAAAGAATAAAGCTAATATACTTTATTTTCTTATATTTCGTTAAAAGACGCTTTTAGCAGTTTTTTTAAGTTACATGTTTTTTTATCCTTAGCTTTTAATTAAGGTTTCTCTAAAGGTTTAATTTGTGTTTTTTTTCTTAGTACTTAAAAAAGGCTAAAATATATTCGTTTTATATTATTATTACCTTTACTAAGGGGCTTAAGACTACACTTAGTTTTTATATTAACGTTTAAAGTATAAATAAGTTTAGCTTCTTAAAAGTATTATTTCTCGTGTTTTGATTATTTATTATTAAGGTTTTAGTTTTAAAACTCTTACTAGGTGCTTATCCCTTTATTTAATATACGTCTTAAAATCTAGGGCGCTATAAGGCTTAAAAGTAAAAAGCTGACTTTTATTAATTCAAAGTCTTAAATAGACTTAAATTAGTATAGCTATAGTAGAGAAAGCTAAACGATAATACTAAACTTACAAACTACTAAGTATTCTTTTAAGTAATTTTCCGGTGAAGGCTTATAGATGAACTTTATTATTAGTAAATAGTAAAAATATCCGCTAAGCTTATTATTTTATAGAAATAGTAGTTTTATAGTAGGCTTATTTTAAAGCGTATTTACAAGGTATAAAACAAAAAAGTCTTTAAGTTAGCTTATTTTAGCTTTTTTTAATTCAAGAATAATTAAGCTATTAAAGTAGTATTAAAGTTAGTTTCCTAAATGAAATAAGTTGTTTTGTTTTATAGTTTATTTTTTATAAGTGTATTTTAACAAAGCCTTAATTATTAAAATAAAACTTAAAAGCTAATAAGAGCTTTTTACTAAAGGGAATATTATTAAGTATTTAACTTTAATAAAATAAGTACTTAATAATATAATATAATTACTTTTAGCTTAGCGGATATCTTAAAAGTTTCTTTTAAAATATGTAAAAATTACTATTATTTACTATGCTTTATAATATAAAAAATAATTTAAGAAGTAAGCTAATTATTATAAGTAAAAGTTAATACTATAAACTTATTACTATTATTTAAGCTAATATAATAAAACTAATTACTATATATTAATATATATTAAAATAAATAAATAATAAAAAACTTATTTTCTCTTTAAAGTATATTTTATTGGTTTATACTTAGCTTTTTATGTTAATTCTTAAGACTTTTAAACATATTAACTAGCTATTTATTATTAATTTTTAAATCAATAATAAATATCTTTATAAAATTACTTAATAAACTAAGTTTAAGCTTAATTAAAAACACTATAAACTATAATTAAGGTAATCCTTTAAATATTCTTTATTTATCTAAAAAAATCGGACAAGGTTTATCTTAAATGTTTTAAATTATTTCTATAGTTAAAAATAAGTTAAAATTTAATTTAAATATCCCGTAAAAATCTTTAAATAGTTTTGAAAAAATACTAGTAAACTCCGCTTTGCGGGTTTTAAGGTGTTTTTTATAGTTAAAACGTTTTGAACTATAATTAAAAAGCTCCGCGGGTATTTTTAGATATCTCTTAAAAATCGTAGTAAGGTCCGCTTAATAGTATTTCTTGCGTTTCTTAAGGCGCGTCTTTATAAAGTATAACTCAAGTGTTTTTATTATTAAGTCTTATATCTATTTAGGTTTTTTATAAGGGATCCTTAGGAGCTAAGTAAAGAGTTTAGACGTAGCCGCCTAGATTTTATAATATTATAGCTTAAGTATTATTATAAATAAGCGGCTTTAAAGCCCTTTTTACTTTAATTAAATTTATAACCTTTTTATCTATATAACTTAGCTATTTCTATTTATTTAATATATATATATATATATAAGCTTTAACTAAGAGTATAAAACAGAGGAGGCACTAAGACATAAGAGAAAAAAGGGTAAAGAGAAGAGCGAATTCTAATTGCTTAAAGGTCTAAGTTTTAGCTAAGAAGAAGAGAGGAAAAGAGAGTCTTTTATAGGCATAAAGAGGTGTTGGCCGCATTATTATTATGCCGTTCTAGCGTATTATAGTTATTCCGGTCCGCCGGATTATTATTATTCCTCTCCAGGCTGCAAAGTAGACTTTTCCGCTTATCCTTTACTAGTACTAAGTTTACATTCGTCTTCTATTAGCGTATAAGAAGCTATTAAATTCTGGTAGAATATTGCTTATATAGTATATTAGCCAAGGTATATTATAAAAATCCGCAAGATATTTAACTACTATCGAAGTAAGCTAGTATTAGGATTTTACTCCTTTACTCTTTCTATACTTACTAAGCTATTATATTTATTTTAAAGTAAAGTTTTTGTTTTTATAGCTATTTTATATATTTATAAAATAATTAAAAATCAAAAGTATTTTATATATAAATAGCTACTTAGTAAAAGATTTAATAAAGGCGGCGGTTCTTTAAATGATTTTTTTAGCTTCAGGACTTTTATATAAAAGTTAGTTCTTAAGCTTTTAATCTTTTTTTTAATTTAATATTAGCTTATTATTACTAAAATACCCTTATTAATTTAAGAGCTTTAGCTATTATAATCTTATAATTAATGCTTTATAATTTAGCCTTACTTAACTTATTTATATATAATCTTTTAACGCTTTTAAGCTAAGCTAAAACTAAAAAAACGTAATATGTTTTTATAATAATAGCTTTAAAAGCCGCTAATAAAGACCCCCTTTTTAATTTATTTTGCCGTTAAGAATACCCTTTAAGACTTTAAGAAGCTATTACTTAAAATCTATAATTTTAATACTATTTTAATTATTTTCAGCGGGCCCTATTATATTAAGCTACTTATACTTAACTCCTTTAAATATTAAGATATATTAATAAAGGTACTATTAACAAGGGTATTATTACTAACAACGCCGCTATTATAAAGGATACTTAATTTAAGATAAGTTAACTTAAAGCGGCTTAATATAAGTATTTAAAGATACCTCTTTTATAATAAGATTAATAAACTTAGTTATAACTTAAGGTTTCTTATAGTATTATAAGAAGAATTTTAAACTTAAGGCAATGTAAAGGGAAAGAGTTTAAAAAGAGGATATAATAAAAGTAATAAAGGCGCTTATAGCTTTACTTATAATACTAGTAATAGTAACGTAGCTACTAATAATACTATTAAGCAAAGCTATAAGCTAAGTAGTATTAAAAGTATTAAACGCGCGCTTATAGCTTCGCTTAGCGGTCCTATTAGTAGAAGCTATAAGTATAAGTAGCTTTAAGAGCATTAAAAGCACGCTTATAGCTTTGTTTATAGTACTAATAAAAGGCTTAAATTAATAAATCGGCCGTATTAAACGTAAATTTAATAAAAAGTTTAAAAATACGTTTTTAAAGCGAATTAAGTAATAGCTAAAAGCACTATATAGAAGCTATATATTCTTTTATTTCTCTTAAGGCTACTTTTAAGTTATAAAACTTATAGTATATAGCTATATTATCTTTATATACTTAGTAGTATATAGTATTAATAAGACTTTTACTAGTTAATATTATTAATATTTGTTTTTCTTAAAACTCTATAGCTTTATAATAAGATCTATAAGTTATAGTAAGCTATTTTAGCTATAAAAAGCTTTTAAGCTACTTAGCTAAGATTATAAAGTAAATATAAATTAGTTAGTATAATAAGTAATAACTATAACTAAGTTATAAAGATTAAGAAAAGATATAATTAGTATAATATAGCTATTTATATATGCCTATATTATTAAGACTTTTATTATAGTAAAAATTGTTAGTAAACTTATATATTTACTATAGTACGGCGTTTTTATTAAATAATATTCTTACTTACATCTTAAGAGTAGCCTTAAGACACTTAAAGGGATAGGCTACATATATATATATATATATAAGTTAGCTTACTTAACTTTTAGTACCCTTAGCATTTAGTGATTTTCCCTCGATATTTTAGTTTCTTAATTACAACTTATAATATAAATACATAAAAAAATCTTAGCACTTTTTTAAACAGTATAAAGTCAATTATAAGTAACTTTTAAAAGTTATATATACTCTTTAAGTATAGTTATTAGCCAAAAAAATTTAATAGTACATATTTTTTTAAAATATATATAATATATATTTAGTATTATTATTAGCTTTATATTATACTATAATACTTATAGCTTATAAATAAAAGCCTTAACTTTTTATAATAAAGCTTATAGTTATAAAAACGATAGCTTTAAATACTATATATAAAAGATAAGAAATATAATATAATTTTTTTTTTAAAAAGTAAAAAATATTCTATTCTTTATAACTATAATTACTAAATAACTATTATATTAAAGTTTATAGTACTTTATTTAAGATTTTAAAAAAAAGTATGTTATTAAGATTTACTAATAATTTATATATATATACTAATAATTATATATATAATACTTTTTAAATTTCTATAATGCTAAAATATATATATATAAGTTTTGTATACTTACTAAGTGTAACGGGTCGGCCCCAACGGGGCTACAGCACGTGGTCATGCTACTGTTCGTTGCTACGGGGCAGCCATTCAATCTACCCGCTACGGCAGGTGGTGCGCCAGGCGCACGGCAAAAGAAGACGAATTGACTAAGCTGCCAGCTAGTCAATTAACCACGCCTATTAAGGGTCGGTTACACGGGCGCAGCCCGGGCCCAATCCAGGGCCCAGCCCGTAACACTACCCCCTCTCTACCCCGCCGCCCCTAGGCAGGGCTGATAGGTCGTCTCCCCCAGCCGGCAGCTCTCTCGTGGCTGTAAGCCTAGGCCGTCCCTGCCAGTGCGTCGGCAGGTCTCGAACCTAAGACCCTTTGTTGTAGCTTAGTCAACTGTAACGGGTCGGCCCCAACGGGGCTATAGCACGTGGTCATGCTACTGTTCGTTGCTGCGGGGCAGCCATTCAATCTACCCGCTGCGGCAGGTGGTGCGCCAGGCGCACGGCAAAAGAAGACGAATTGACTAAGCTGCCAGCTAGTCAATTGACCACGCCTATTAAGGGTCGGTTGCACGGGCGCAGCCCGGGCCCAATCCAGGGCCCAGCCCGTAACACTAAGCTATTCTATTTTTCTTAAAGTTAAGTTTTTATCTTTAAAGCTATTTTATATATTTAATTATTTTTAAAACTAGGTGTTTTAGTATAAAAGGAGTGTTAGAAGTTAGGTAGGCCGACTTATATAAGCGCGGGCGGGCATTTAGAAAGTATAGGTACTTGCTAGGTAGGCGCGGTACGGAGTTTAAATAAGGGGGAGGGCTAGTATTAGTACGTATCTTTAAAATAGGGCGTGTATATAGAGGAGCATTTTAAAAGTCTTGTCTATGTGGCTGTGCACGCTAGTCTTAATCGGGCTGCCACCTGCTTATTTAGGAATGCCCGATCTTAATTAAGACTAGCGTAGAAATTATGCAGTCAAGACTTTTAAAATGCTTTTTTATATTAAAGAGGATTTTAAAAGTCTTAACTATATATAGCTGTGAACGCTAGTCTTAATCGGGCCACCACCTGCCTATTTAGGAATGCCCAATCTTAATTAAGACTAGCGTAGAAATCGTGTATTTAAGACTTTTAAAATGCTCCTCTGTCCTCTGTACGTAGAAATAGTAATACTTATTTAATTTACTCGGTAGCGAGGGTTTACCCGCGCGAACCTGGTCTTTTATGTTGAACACTCTCTTATTATATAGGCCTTCGAGGAAATTACCCCCTTCGCGCGCTTTATAGTACTATTCTAAGCTAGTCTCTGCCTTGGTACTTTCTGTACAGAGTCGGTGTTATCGGATTCCCCGTGGTTACAATGTACCTCAATCCTCCCTCACCCATTTTTTTGCACGCCTCTCTCCAAGCGCGTCGCTGCTCCACCATTCCTTTTCCGCTAGCCATTCCAAACAGCTAACGAGAAAGCCTCGCCAGACCTACCCTTCCGCCGCTGGCCCCCTCGCTGCCCACCAGAGAACCCCCCCCCCCCACGCTTCTTCTGTTGCGCTATGGGAAGGGACCCCAAGCGATACGTCTTTACTCTCGTTGGACTCTACGCCATCTTCCAGCTCGTGACCCAGAAGTCGAACCCCGTCGTGTCCCGGCTCCCCAGCGGCCCCAAGCCGCCAAATCCTCATTCACCATGGCCACCCCTAAAATGACCAAGAACCAGATGCGAAGGGCCAAGAAGAAGGAGCTGAAGCAGGCTCAGGCAGATGTACATGATCACCTCCTCAGTCCCCAGGCTCTCGGGACACGTGCTTTCTTCCTCATGCGCTGACAACGTCTTGATCCTTTAGGTCGCGAGCAAGCAGCAAGACGAGCCCGTCGACAACGACCAGGAGGTAACACCACAGCCCCCAAACCCAGATACCGATGACTCCGCGGTCAAGGACACGGACGCTCTCGTCACTGTGGACAAAGCACTCTTCGATGATGAGCTTGCAGACCATCCCGTCTTTGCCGCCTACAAGGATGTCTTCACCAGGTTCGGTGTCTCCCTGGAGGAGGATGAAATAGCCAGAGAGGCAAACGCGGGCAATCAGGGAACCGTCTTCTTTGACGACGATGCCGATATTCCAGACGAGGAGCAGGAAAACGCGGCCAAAGGCAAGCTTTCCAAGAAGAAGCGCAAGCAGATGAAGACGCTCTCTGTCGCCGAGCTCAAGGCTATGGTCAAGCACCCAGAAGTCATTGAGTGGAACGACGTCTCATCCTCGGACCCCCGCACCCTCGTTCAGATCAAGGCCCAGCGCAATGTCGTTCCAGTTCCCTCGCATTGGTCTCTCAAGAGAGAATACCTGTCGTCCAAGCGCGGCATCGAAAAGTCGGCCTTTCGACTGCCAGACTTCATTGCTGCGACTGGCATCGCCGAGATGCGTGATGCCGTCTTGGAAAAGGAAGCCGAGCAGTCCCTCAAGCAGAAGCAGCGAGCACGCGTGCAGCCCAAGATGGGCAAGTTGGACATAGACTATCAGAAGCTTTACGATGCCTTCTTCCGCTTTCAGACCAAACCGGAACTGACCCGCTACGGGGAGGTGTACTACGAGGGCAAGGAGGCTGAGGTCGACTTCCAGCATTTCCGACCTGGAGAGTTGAGCGATGCCACCAAGGAGGCGCTTGGCATGCCTCCAGGTGCCCCCCCGCCCTGGCTGATCAACCAGCAGCGGTTTGGCCCCCCCCCCTCCTACCCGACGCTGAAGATCCCTGGCTTGAACGTGCCGCCTCCTCCGGGAGGTGCTTGGGGGTTCCAGGCAGGTGGCTGGGGTAAGCCTCCCCTCGACGACGCGAATCGTCCCCTTTACGGAGGGGATGTATTCGGTATCAACGGTCCAAACGTTACCCAGTCCCAGGCTGCGCAGCCGGAGCTGCCAGCAGCGGAACCCATCGACCGCACCCTCTGGGGCGAGTTGCAGCCTCGCGAGGAAGAGTCCGAAGAGGATGAAGAGTCTGCGGATGAAGATGACGAAGAACAGGCCGACGAGGAGCCGGGCGTGGAGGACATTAGTGGTCTCGAGACGCCTAGCGGGCATGCAAGTACCGCGGTGAATGCCCCAGGCATGGAGACTTCCATCTCAGGCGAGATAGACCTCCGCAAAGAACGCTCTGGCTTTGGCACCGAAACTCCGTCTGGCCGTGCGGCATATACGGTCCTGAAGCAGCAAAAGGCCCAAGGCAGTGGAGGTCTCTTTGGCGTCGGCCACCAATATGACCTGAGCTCGGCTCAGCGCTCGGCCATGCCTGTCCTCGGCGCCGAGGACGACTCCCGCAAACGCAAAAAGCCCGGCGACGTGGACGTGGCGCTCGACGTCGACTCCCTGAACCAGCACGACGGCATCAGCAAGGACGCCCTCCGCCACAAGTTTGACGAGGGAAGGAAGCAGGACGGTATCGGCGCCAACTGGCAGCACGACGAAGAACTGGCCGACATGATTGCCGAGGAAAGTCGCAAGCGGCAGAAAACGGAGAGGGAGCGGATGGACCGTCGCAAGGATGGCCGTGGTAAATACTAAGGAAGGAAAGGAGAAGAGCCAGCAATATTGATTGTCAAGGGCGACGAGAGAAGGCGGCCGGCGTGGATATGGGGGCCTCGGCGCCCTTTTTGATTTCGCAGTGCTAGGCGTCAGGGTATTGCAGGTTCAACCGATGGATGTAGAATAGTATCACGCCGCACGCAGAGGGCAGGAAGCGGGCGACAGAAGTCCTCAGATGAATTTGAGACCGCACGAGATATAAGGGCACGCAACGGGAGGGACTGCTCCTGACACTTGTTTTGTACTGCTCACCATCGGCGATGTGTGTTGACAGCTCCCGTCGTCTCTATCATCTTGCTTGCTCGACTGCTGGTTCGAGCACGGCGTCCGTAAAAGTCTCCCCTACCAGCGTCCTCCATGCTTGTTTCCACTGGAGTCTTTCATTGCCTTGGACAATCCCCAGTAACTTAAGGTCGACAGGGGCTGATTGCACGACCCAATAAGATGCCAAATCATCATTCGCATGCACCGGGTATGTGCGCACCTCTCGGACACGGTACGCCCTTCGCATGCGCTACGCGTCTGATGCTAAAGCCTTCATTAGATTACTCGCCCCAAACGTGTCATGCGTAAGTGGCAAATGGAGCCGGATCTCCCTGCTTGATGCCCCCACGTAGCCTGGCCGATACCTAGGTCATCGGGCCCTGCTTCTCGCACACGGCGTCTTCAGCTCTTCTTACCCCATCCATCGATTCCACAGCAGGCATTGCAGAGCCAATTTGATCCAGTGACTGGCATGATCGCCTCCTTCTTGATACACGTAGAATGATAGAGGCGCTTGGGACAAGACTGCAAGGATAGTGTTAGCCGGCGCCCTACTTGTGCAACTAAACGGGCAGGGCGTACGGTATTGGAGCAAACCAGTAGCATCGGCCCAAGGACTGGAAGCTGACACACAATGCAGCCGCTTGCACTCTTGCGGATCTGCGACGACCTCGGAGACTGTTTGGTGGCAACGTCCGTCGTCTCTGGGTTCCACGGGGCATCGAATTGCCCATCACCTAGGCGTCTCATCTCTGCCCTGGCATCTTCAATGTAAAAAAAGGCCTTTTTTATCACCTTATCATTCAAAACATCGCGGGCAAGAAGCACACTCGAGTGCTTGCCGAATTCGAGCATGCGCCGTTCTTCCGAGACGAGCCACGCAGCCTTCTCCTTGACGAAGCCTAGCCATTCCCGCGGAAAATAGGCCACCGAAGTGAGGTTCTTGCGAAGAATGTAGGCGTCCCATTGCCAAATGTATTCCTTTTCGGCAACAGTCACATCAGAGAAGTCCCCTATGCTCTCTTGGTGCTTCTGTATCAGCCAGGTGTCGTCTGCCGCAGTCTCCGGAACTTCTTGACCAGGTGCCAACCGCGCTTTACTGATGGGATGGAAGAGCGGTTGCGCAATGACCGGCACCAGCGCCTTGATTGTCTTTGGTTTCGGCGTGCGACGAGGCGCGGCGGTCTTCGAGGCCCTCAAAACGGGCGACCCGGACTGGAGCCGGTCCACATGTGGTCGGGGCGGAGACAGCCTAATGGGTTCGTCGTTTTCAGGCCCGAGACGCGAGGTGACCCATGACAGGTCGCCGGCGGCCAGTGTGGGAAGATCAAAGGGCTTTACCTGACGCCCGAGCTGATACGTCTTGATTGGAGACACGAACGATTCGCGAGGAGCAGAAACACGGAACTGCGGTCCTTGACTCGTTGTCTCGAGCACATACTCGTACGTGGGATGGGTCGTCTGAAGATGAAGCTGCAACTGCATCATAGACTCGTGGTAGGCGCCACAGCTGACGCAACGAAAAAAGTCGAGACAGACGGGCTGGTCGGATGGTAAAAGATACTGAACTCGACCCTCGGTGATTGCTGCGCTAGCGCTTCGCCCACGTCTCTTGTGTTCCCTGCCTTGGGCCTGGTCGCTCAAGACTTTCAAGTTGTAGACTTTGGTTTTCTCTCTGGTCCTCAGCGACCGAGATGGGGTCTGGTCGTGAAGAAAGTCATCGTCTTGTTCATGAGATGATTCCCCGATGAGGTGGCCATTAGTCCCGTTGGCCTCATGATCTTGGGCGTGTTCGAAATTTGCATCGCGGTAGGGATCAACATCGGGGTCGATGGCAGTGATGCAAGGCTTGGAATCCTTGTCTAGGCGCCTGACGGCTTTGAAACCGGCCGTCCATCGGAGGTCGACGTCCATGACATAATTCGTCTGGAAAGTGGCCTGGTTCGAGGGATCTCTGGTCGACAGGGCGAGGGGGTGCTTCAGCCTGCCGACAACGCTGTCAAAGCGGGTGGACATGACCCAAGGCTGAGTTGAGGCCCAGGGTGGAAAGGGCGAGGTCGTGGGGATACCAAAGTCATGCGAGTCGAGAGGAGGCCAGGAAGCAGCCTTGGCAGCCTCGAGCTCGACGAGAAGCTGGTAGGAATCGGATAAATCAAAGCGGCCATCATCCGGCCTATTGATGAGAATACTGTCGCTGGGCACATAGAAGGCGCGCGACAAGTCGACACGCGCGACGCGGTGAGGACCTACGGGGTTCTTGAAGGTGATGAGATCGCAGAGCTGGCTTTGGCAATGCAAGACTTGCGGCGGGCCGCAACTCAGGTCAAAAATGGTGATTCGGCAGCGAGCCTTGCTGGTGACCAAGTCGCGGGGGATTCCGGCAGCACCCTGGTAGGATTTGACCTTTTTGGAGTCTTTGTGGAGGATCTTGAGCACCTCGATGCGCAAGGTTGAGCCAGACTCGGACATTGGGGGCGAGGCGATGAGGCGGTCCATGTCGAAGGAGTCTAGAGACGAGAGGCGGCGGCGCTTGGCCGGCCTGGCGGCGTCGCTGTCGGCGGGATGCGAGACTTTGTGCATGGGAGAGGATATGATGCTGCCCATGACTGACGATTCCTGGAGAGCCTTGACTCCCTTGAGCCAGGTGCGATGAAGAAAGGGGGCAGTCCTCTGGCGGGGACTGTGAACCGTCATGGCGGACTAGAGTGTGGAAGTCATGGGGGGACAGAGCTGGCAGACAAATGAGAAAAAGAGGCGTGTATGAGGGTGTTGTGGTGTGAGAGAGCTAGTTGCGGAACGAGATTGAGGGTGGCGAACTGGTGGTGCTGGCGCAGGTGGGATTTTGTTGCGGGTGGGCGCGCAAGAGCCAGACAGGGCGAGAGAGAGAGAAGAGAGCGTGAGAGAGAGGGTCAATAGAGTGGGAGCATACACCTCATGGCGGTCGTTATACGGAGAGAGAGCCTCGAGGGCTGGAGGGCGGTAGTCGAAAAGGTGAAACGCGACACCAAAGGGGTGAGGGCAAGGCTGTCGTGGCGTTGGCTGCGGCTTTGGCGACACAAGTCGGCTAGGAGAAGGTGAGTGAAACCCGCCGAGCACGCCGGGGCCCACGGGGAGATGGAGGGAGCTGCAAGGGCGGCGGTCAAAGGAGAGGCAGGAGTGAGGGAGGCGACGACGGGAGATGGGGGCGCGGCGCAGGCAATCAATGAGTTGAGAGACGTGAGTGAGTGGCTCGCTGAGGCGGTCCAAACGAACAAACGACGCGCCTCGAGAGGTTGCAGGGGACCGAGCCGGGTTTGTCGCGACGCCCGAAACGGCCTAGCGCCGACCGTGCTGCGCTTAGGGAAGGGGCCTGCCCACGCCACCCCGAAGCAGGCTAGCCGCCGTCGTGTTGCTTGCTGGCTGGAAGGAGCATTCTGACAAATTGCAACATCATAAATCACCTCTTAATTCATACCTACCTTACTGGATGGATATCGCTGTCTGTTGTGTACACATGCACGTGGAACGAACGTCCCCGACTTTTCTAGGAAATCCAGAATGCTGTGCTTTGCTACTTTGCTCCTTTGCCTCTTTGCCTCTTTGAACCCCCCCCCCCCAACTCACTCCTCCGCATCATCGGATCCCAAGGTTTGATTTTCTCGGTTTTTCTATGTGTTGTTTAGCCTCCGCTTAAGCCGAAGCTCACGTGCAGCTCGATGTCCACGGCCTCTCTCTTAGTCGTCCTCGAGCTGCAACCTTGATTGACAAAATACCCCTTAGATGCATACATACATACACCGGATGTACCTACCTAGGCGGTATAGGTGCCTTACCTGCAGAGTTGTACTGTACAGTACGAATAAGGTACACTACGGAGTACCTTGTACATATATGCCCATTTTCGTGCCTGCCGACATCATTCACCATTCACACATGACGGCCACCTGCGGTCGCAGATCGCCTCGACGTTGGAATCTCAGACTTTTCACACACCTTCCCTCACTCCCTCTCCTCGGTATTCTGCGTCGGCTCATAACGCGTCCATTGTTCATCTTCAGTCCTGGCCAGGGCATAATCGTCACTCAGTGCCAAATGGCCCATCCGTATTGGACGTCTATGTGCTTGCAAGCCTCATCCCCTGCCTAGGAAGCTTGCTCGGCTTTCAACAAGAGAAGGGCTCGAGATTGAATGCTCTCATCTCCAGCCAACGGACGATGGCTGTAACTCGCAACGCTGGGCGATCTTCCGCCGTCCAAAGCTGTCGTCGTCGCAACCCTGGGCGCACGTCTCGCCCGCCGTCTTCTCGTCGACCAACCCCAAGCCGGCTCTCGCCCAGTGATCCGACTGACACCGAGCAAGACGATGAATCGCCGGTGACGCTATTGCCTCAGGCTGTCGGTACGGGTAAACATGTCACCCCTGATATCAGCGGTACAGACGGCAGCCCGTCCGCTTCACCACCCACCTCTGCTTCCAAACACCGCCGCTCCTCGCGAACAAAGGCTGCTGGTGCGAAGCTTAAGACCAAAAATTCACGCCCGACGCTCCGCGCGAGTATTCAAAAGGCTTCCGGACGTGCATCAATTTCACCGATCAATCGGCGGAAGATATCGTCGTTTCAAGCCCAAGGAGCCCCAGCGGGTATCATCCCAGACTGGAGAGATCCACGCATCTCTTTCGCGTGCTGGTACGACATATTTCTCCACGCCGCAAGCCTTGGCACGGTGGACGATCTGGCGGCGGGCTGGCTCGTTCGTGCTGCCACTACTTGCCGCGTCTTGGCTGAGCCAGCGCTGACTGCGCTTTACCGCTGCCCTTTGATCAAGCAAGCCTCCAAAGCCAAACGCCTTGCCGCACTGCTTGCACGCCCGCCCTCGGAAACCCTCTTCAACTACCGAGTCAAGATCGAGGCTTTACACATAAACATCAACATCGTCCCTCAGGCCGTCTTGCCCCAGCTGATTCATCCACTCAGTCGCCTCCAAGAATTGATCATTTACACTCCCGCGGACCAGCCGCCGTATCGCCAGTTGGACAGGAATCTTAGGTGGCACTACGCCGAAGACATGTTCCGCGCTTTGGCGGCTGATACAGACGGGGCAGATGAGAGGCCGTTCCCAACGATGCTCACGAGCTGGGAATGGAGTGGAAGGTTCATCGGCGGATGCGTCCCTGACGTCCAGACCATGGGCCATGTTCACCAGACGCCGCCATTCTCCCAGCTGACAAAGCTGAGCCTGACAAACTTTCAAGTGCCGTCTCTCAGCAAACTGCAGCAGAAGCCCGAGAGCGAGGAAGAAGAGCTCCGGGCCTATCATGAAGATGGCTTGGTGATTGAATCTGTTGCGCACGCCATATCGCAGCTGGCGCGCCTCAATCATCTCGTCTTTGAGTCGTCGACCGTATTGAACCATCGCCTGCTTCCCCTGCTGCCACATCAGCTCGCTCATCTGGAATTCATCAACTGCTGGGAGATCAAGTCGGAGGACCTTGCTGGGTTCCTACGTACCCACGGCGGTAGCTTGCGCACACTGACCTTGCTGCATAACCAATCGTTAGACCTGGGCTTCTTGACCACCCTGTCCGAGACTTGCCCGGGCCTCCGAGAGTTGCACATGAACCTATCGTACTACCGCCATCACGACTGCGTCAACGACGCCGATCCCATGTACGACCAGGCTCTACTCCCGAGTCAGATCCCCACATGGCCGTCAAGTCTCCGGGTCATCATTATCGAGCACGTTCGAGACTGGTCCGCCGAGGCTGCAGAGACCTGTCTCCAGTCGCTTATCGATAACGCCAGGAAGCTGCCCCATCTTCGTCACCTCGCCATCAAGTCAACGCTCGACATACCCTGGCAAACCCGTGCCACCATGCGCCGCGAGTGGCGCGCAAGGATGGAGAAAGTGTTCCTCCGCCCCCTGGCCCGCCCCCAGCCGCGTGCGACCCTGCGGCCGCTGCCCATGGACAAGGACGAGACGCCGAAGAAGCGGAAGAGGAGCAGCGGGCCGCCAAGCCCGCCCTCGCGCCGAAGCGGGAGACTGGCGGCCAACGCTGACGGTCCCACAGCCGACGCGGCCAAGTCTCTTCGCCGACGGCGGCGACCGCCCTCATACAGGGATCCCGACACCGACGAGGACGAGACGGACCGGTCTGCGCCCGGCGAAGAAACTGACGACGATGCCCCTGACGACACCTTCACCGTCACCGGCGCGGCACGGCGCTCTTGCGGACATGATGACCTGGCCGTTCAGGGTTTGTGCAAGACTGTCAACTTGCAGTTCGACAATCAAAAGATCCGCGAGCTGCAGTATGGCATGGAAGACTTTCTCGACGACGAAGACATTGAATCGGAGGACGAGTGGCAAGGGGACGATGACGACGATGAATCCGTTGTCATCTTTCGTTGAGTGTACCAGCGGTTGGCGCTCACAGAACAGACCGATGTGCGTCCCGCGGACCAGCCATTCCTGGCTGGTTGGCTGGTGGTTCCCCATCCTTGCTCATTGCGCACAGACCTTTACTGCGTCAGATGGAATTGATGTAGATATGCCAATAGACAAATAAGCTTAAGACAGAAACACGCACGTACACGGAATCGGTTTGTGTCAATAGACGGCGGGGGTGAAGATTGATCGAGGGCCAAGGGCTCTCTCAACCTTGCAGCTTCGTTCAAGAACCCGATGGCGTGAGGATCCAGAACGAACTCACGGGGAAACAATCCAAGACTCTACGTTTCGTGGCAAGTCTTGATTTGTTTGAAATTCAATTCATGACGCCATGTCGACGAAGAGGGGGTATCTCCCGTGGCAAAGCCAGTACCTTTCATCCTTTCTCTGTCCGTCTATCCTCTCTGGCTGCCAAAAACGCCTTTTCCGGCCCCCAGAAAATCACTGTTCCCGTCCGTCGGTAACAACGTCCTGTCCCCAATGCCAAGGGATCCTGCCGAATTCAGGGCAACAGCCGCCACTTCACTAGAATGCGGCACCACCCATGCCCTCGCCCGCCAGATTCTTCATGCTCCTCTCGCTCAAGTCGCTGCGCAGCTCCCAAGCCCCAGAGTCCCGTTCCAGCTTGTCCCACACGTAAAGGCTCTTGCGTAACTTTTCCTGCTTGGTACGCAGCTCATCTCGCAGCTTTTCCTCCTCGTCACGAAGCTTTCGGTAGTGAGGCTCGAGATCTCGCGTCACGCCCAGAGTGAGCGGCGTCATGGGTGGGTCGAGCTTCCCGCCCGGTATGATTGGCGGCATTGTAACAAGCAGGTTCTGGGCCAGGCTTTGCCGCTGTCCGACACCATGCGGAAGAGATGGGCCAGTTGGCGGGTTAAACGGGCGCTGCTGAGGGGCCGTTGATGAAAATGGTATGCTGGTGGACGCGCTCCTAGGGCCGGTGGGAATGGGCGAGGGACCGCCTGAGGTCGACAGTGGTGACACTCCCGACATCTGCCTCGATGGAGGCTGACTCCAGCCCCCTCGCACTGATCGCGAACCGTAGGCGCCCCTGGACGGTGGTACGTAGCCTCGGGGCCCCGAAGGGGGGATGGTCGGGCTCGTTACATCAGATCGATGTGGCGCTGCGGCACCGACAGCCTGGGTCAGTCTTGACGTCGAAGGAGCCGGCGAGGAAACCGAGGCGTTGATACCGCGGTTGGACGCGGGCCCCGTGGGAGGCATTCTCAGAGCTGCAGGACCACGTGGAGGCGACTTAGCTAGAGCAGACGTAGGGTCGCTGGGCCCGGTTCGCGTGACATCCTTGGTGGATGTTGACGCTAGGGCCGCTCCGGGATGCACAAGATCCTCTCGCGACGGCTGAGGAGACCGGACCCTGACCGAGCTTGGCCGGGGTGAGGCTCTCTCAGAAGCTGGTCGAGAGGTCATTGTCGATGAAATGCCAGATTCTCGGGGAAGAGGAGACCTTCTATAAGACTGGTATCTGTCCCCTCGTCGGCTTGGGGATCGGGATCTCGGTCGATACGAGGCACCTCGAAGGGCGAGGGGCGAGGCTCTTCCAGGAGGGCTTCTCTCGCGGCGATCTCGGGAAAAAGGCGAGCGCGATCGTCTTCTAAGAAATTTTTGGCCATATATTCGAAATCAGATTGCCAGGTTAGCTCACCTATCATCACGTCCCTGAAAGTCACGGTCCCTGTCACGAGGGCGATCCCTGTCCCGGTCGCGGCCGTGCTCTCTGTCACCGTTCCAGTCCCAACGAGGCGATCTGGGACGCTCAAATCTGCCGTCACGGCCAGGAGACCCGCGTCGAGAGAGGCTGCGGCGTCTCATTGGGGAGCGGGTTCGATCGCATCTTCGAGGGCTCTCGCGATCCCGAGAGCGTTCGCGGCGATAGCGATCTCCACCACTTCTGGACCGTCGGCGAGGTTCATATCTCCCCGGAACGTAGCTGTCAGAGCCAGGAATGACGGGACTGCGAGGCCGAGGGCTCCTGGGCCGGGGGCTCCGAGGTCGATCTCTCATCGGACTCCTCGCTCTCCTCGGGGATCGATCGCCACCGCCTCGAGGGGTTGGCCGCCAAGACTCTCCGGCGCCGTACCTGATGATCTCGCCATCGTCGTATCTGCAACAGTTAGAACTTGCCCCGCGACTAGAAAGCGAGCCAGAACCCGCTCGCTCGAGTATTGTCAAGGGCCTGCAGCGGCCACCATGGAGGGTGCGTTTGCGAGGACAAGACTCACCTTCGGCCTCGTCCGTCCCGGTCACGATCCATTCTCGCCAGCGCGTGCTGCGAGTACGTCGTGACAAGATGGTGCTATGACAGAGCACCTTGAGGCGGGCGTTTGGTGAGCAACAACTAGACTCACGTCGACACGAAGACCTGGCTGCAATTTGGGTCATAGGAGCACCGGAGAAACGCCTCCCCGGGCGGCGACCCAATGGCTCCGGGGTAATATATTATCCGAAGTCCGGACATATGTACAGTACAAGGTAAGTCAGCCCACCCAACTTCCAGCACCCCTCACTTCTAGCACCCTTTGCACCACCAAGGCAGGCACCTTCTGTTACGGAATCCAGACGGCCACGCCCGGACTCCTCACTCTGCTCCCAAGGAAGCCCCACGGAACCCCGCGACGGGAACGCCCGGAGCACGCACCACGAAGGCTCGCCCGAGGAGATGCGACGAACATCACCGGTCGGACCCCGCCAGGGTTTCCGGGACATAACCACGGATAGTTAGGAGCCTACCCGACTATAGTTCACGACGTATCTAACTATAGGAGATACCGTGGAAACTATCGGGCGGATTCCGCCGGTATCTTTAAGGGATTTCTAGGGATTTCCGCGGGATATCTTAACTATAGTTTAACCCGTTTTTAACTATAAAAGTACCTTAAAAGATACGGGATAAACCTTATTGCGATTTTTAAGGGATATTTAGGGATATTTAAGGGATTTCCTTAACTATAGTCTATAGTATTTTTAACCGGGCTTATACTTAGTTTATTAAGCGATTTTATAAGGATATTTATAGTTTACTTTATATACTATAGATAATATAGTTAAAGATCCTTAAAATTAGCTTAAAGAACTAAGTATAAAGTAGCTAGCTATGCTTTTAAGAAATAGATAAGCTTTTTACTATTTTTAAACCTTTATATATATTTATATGCGGTAATTAGTTTATTATATTAGCTTAACCGGCGGTAATTAGTTTATAGTATTAGCCCCGATTAGCGGTAATTAGTTTATAGTACTAGCTTTAACCGGCGGTAATTAGTCTACGCCTTATCCCTTTATCTTTATACTATAAAGCGTAGCACCTTCTTATAGCGATTAAAGCCGTATTTTAGCATTATAATAGTTAATTATAGTGTTTTTTTTTAGCTATTCTTACTACTAGCTATTATATAAAACTTTAAAATCTATATCTTAATTAGTTATAGTAATAGTAGCTAGCTTAAAGATATATTTAAGCTATTACCTTATCTTAATAACTTAATTAGTTTATATAAACTAACTATTAAGGTTATATATAGTCTTTTTTTATCTTTAAGGCTATAAATAATATAGTTAGTACTTAAGCTATTATACTTAAAGCTAAGTAGTTATAAGCTACTAAGTTTATTAATTAAAGCTATAGCTAACTTTATTAAAAGTAGCTAAATTATATAATTAATTTAACTTTAGGTTTTTAGCCTTATAAAAGGCAATAAACTGCTTAGAATTATTTAAGCGTTTTAAAAGTATTATAAGTAGTAAAAAAGCTATTTTTTAATAGCATTAATAGTATTAATAGTTTTAATAAGATAAAGCAGCTTAATAAGAGCTTTATTATATTAACTAGCTTTAAACTAAACTTATATTAACTTCTTTTACCGGTTTTTATTAGTTAAGCTAGCTTATAAAGCTTAGTAATTAGTTTAAAAAAAGGTAGCCTTATTAATTAGTGCTATATTATTTAAAGATAAAATATTTTTAAGTTAACATTAATAAGCGGCCTTAATAAGTAGGAAAATTAAAATATTAAGCGGTTAAAAGATATATATAAGGTATATAATAATAGAAAAAGAAGGTATATACTATTTTAAAAATACTTTTATATAGAATTATTAGTTTAATAGCTCTTATATCTATTAATAGTAAGAAGAATATTATTTTATTAAGAGCGCCTTATTTAAAGAATAAAGACTTCTTTAAGCTACTAAATAGTAATAAAGTTACTAGTTTAGCTCTTTAAAAAAATAATAAAGTCTTAGTTTTATATAAAATCTAATTTATTAAACACTATTAATATTAAAGGTTTTAAGGCTTAAAAATTATAAAAGGGGTTAAATCTTAGGTTATAATAAAGATATATTTTACTATCATAGTTTAATAATATAAAGTAAGCTACTTTAAAAAAGTCTTTTACTTTTTTAAACTTTTTAAAACTAGCTTATTATATTTAAGACCTTTAGGAATACTTATTTTAATATATTAAAGGGTAATTTTAATAAGATTACTTATATAGCTAGTAGTTAAAGCATTTAAAACTGTTTTTTTAATCTAAGCTAAAAGGTTACTATTAATAAAGGTATAATAAAAGGCTTTACTTTTAATAATACTTACTTTAAAGTTATAAGTTTAAACGCTTAAAATCTAATACCTCTTAAACAGCTAAGTATTACTATTAGTTTTAATAATACGGCTAGCGAATTCTTTAACTTAATCATATATTAGTTATTATAAGACATACTACTAAACTTACTATAATTTAAAGCATAGTCTTGCAATAAGAAAAAACACTAATATATTACTAAGATATATTAAGCAAATCTGTTAAAAGTTATAAGATACCTTTACTGCATTATATAATAAATTTTTAAAACCTTGTACTATTATAAGTATTACTTAAGCAATCTTTGAAAATTACTATATAAAAGTAAAATATATAATAAATATAAGGAAATTATTAAAAAGACTTTAAATATTCTTAATTAAGTAATATGCTAAAAAAGACTAAGAAGGTATGTAAAAGTTAAAGGGATTTCCTTTAAAAAATCTTAGTATAAGTAGATAGTAAATACTTTAACTAATAAAAAAAGGGTATATAATTACTTTACTTATTAATTTATAGTTAAATCTACTTTGTATTAAAGCTTATACTTAAGGAGTAAAATAGGTATAGAAGAGAGTAAGTAGGTAGCTATAAGTAAGAGGATTATAAAGATATAAAAAGTAGGCGAAAAAATAAAAAAATAGATAAGATGTTTATATATAAGGTTAATAATCTATTTAAAGTAAAGAAGGGACTAAGGCCTTCTTATATAGATAATTGCTAAGCTATAAGTGACTTAAGTGATTAAAAACAGAGCCCCTTATTTAGCACAATTATGCATAGTAGGCTAATAGCTATTATTAAGTTAAAATTGTATTTACAAGCCTAGAGATTAATTCCGTAAGGAATATAAAGTAGCGTAGCGACTTAGCATAGATCGTATATATAGTCTCTATATATACCTCTTCTTAATCTGCTTATTCCTTGCTTATATATACGTAAAAGAATATAAAGAAATATATATAGTATGCGAATTTGTATAGTGGATTTAATATATATTTTAGCGTATTTATATAGTATGTTATTTATGCTATATTTAGCTTATAAGCTACAGAAGAATATATTTTACTCTTTTATAGCCTCCCTTAAAGGGTACTTATAGTATATAAGTGCGCTTTAAATATACTAACTAAAGTAAAGTAAAAACTTTTTTTTTAAAAAATAAAGAAAAAAAAGTTCTTTCTTTATAGCTTAAAAACCCCTATTCTTTATAAGGAAAAACTTAAAGCTTTTAATCTTTCTTAAAGAAGAAAACTTATTATTTTTTAAGTAAAACCTGTTTATTTTATTATTAAAAAAAAACCTTTATATAAGAAAAAAACTCTTAAGGTTATATAAAAGAAAGTAAAAAAAGATAAAAATAGCTAAAAACCTTTATTATAAAAATCTATATTATAACCTCTTAAATTCTTAGTAAATGTCGGAAATTAGTAAATAGTATAAAACCTTATCCCTTAATAAATATATTTACTATATTATCTTTAGATTTTATATAATAAACTTTTTTTCCCTTTTCTTTTATACTATTATATATAAAATAATATACTAAGCCTATATATTTTCTTAGCTTAAAAGATTTAAGAATTCTTACTATTTTTAAGTTAATTATATTACGGAATCTAAATAGCTATGCCTAAACTCCTTACTTTACTCTTAAGAAGCCTTATAAAACCCCGCAATAAGAACGCTTAAAGCACGCACTATAAAAGCTCGCTTAAAGAGATACGACGAATATTACTAGTTAGACCCCGCTTAGGGTTTTAAGATATAACTATAAAAGCTTAAAAGCCTACTTAACTATAGTTTATAACGTTTTTAACTATAAAAAATACTATAAGAACTATTAAGCGGATTCCGCTAGTATCTTTAGGGGATATTTAAGGATTTTTACGGGATATTTTAATTATAATTTAACCTATTTTTAACAATAAAAGCACCTTAAAAAATATAGGATAAACTTTACCGCGATTTTTAAGGGATATTTAAGGATATTTAAGGGATTTCCCTAATTATAGTTTATAGTATTTTCACTAAGCTTATACTTAGTTTATTAAGTAATTTTATAAGGATATTTATAGTTTATTTATATATTAATAATAAATAAAAAGATAGTATAGTTAAAGATCTCTAAAATTAGCTTAAAGAACTAAGTATAAAGTAGCTAGCTATACCTTAAAGAATAAATAAGCTTTTTACTATTTTTAAACCTTTATATACGTTTATATATAGTAATTAGTTTATTATACTAGCTTAACTAATAGTAATTAGTTTATAATACTAGCCTTAACTAATAAAAATTAGTTTTTAGTACTAGCCTTAATTAGTAATAATTAATCCGCGCCTTATCTTCTTATCCTTATACTATAAAGTATAGTAAATAGTAGTAATTCCTACTTATTTAAATAGAAATCCTTTAAATATCCGCTAAGCTAAGAGCAACTATATTATATAATTAAGTACTTATCCTATAAAAAGTTAGATATTAAACGATATTTTCTTTAATAAGAAGCTCTTATTAGCCTTTAAGTCTAACCTTAATTATAAGCACCTTTTCCTTAACGCGCTTAAAATAAAACTTTAAGATAAGTAAGCTATAAAAGCGGAAAAAGCCGCGGCCTATTAAGTATACTAGTTTAATAATCTCTTTTACCTTTTCTTAAAGTATTATAACGCGATAGCTTATAAAGCTAAGTAAAACGTAAAATAAGTCTTATTTAGCTAAGCTAAGACTATTACTCTTTAAGAGGTAATCCGCTTTTAAAATACTAACTAAAAATAAACTATAAAACGATAAAACTTATATAATTAAGTAAACTAAATTTAATATTACTTAAATAGATTAATTATCCTTTAAATAGAAAAAGTAAGAATAAGCTAACTTTAAAACTATTTAGCTCCTTACCCGCTAAATACCCTTTAAATTAAGCTTATAATAAAGTTACTCTTTCTTTAAGACAATAAGCTTAGTAGCTATTTCTACTATATACTATTAATAAAGTTTAGCTTAAAGGATTAACCGGAAATCTACTTTAAAAGACTTTTAGTAGTTTCTTAGTTAAGTATTATTATTTAGCCTTATCCGCTATAGCTATACTAATTAAAGTATTTTCGGGACTTTTAATTAATAAAAACAAGCCTTTTATACTAAGGGCCTCGGGGCGTACCGGATTTTAAGACGCGTATAAGATAAAAGGTTAAGCGCTTAGCGAGAGTATTAAGTTTAAGACCTTAATAATAAGCGATAAAGACGCGGTAAGCAATACCCTTAGTAGGCTAAACCTATCTATTTTTAGTATATAGATATTAAGATTAAGTATAGCCTTAAGCGCCTTAATAAGAATAGTAGTAATATTAAACGAATAATTCCTTAATCTACTTTAAGCACTAAGAAAAGAAGATATACTTATTAACCTTTAAGAAAAATCTCGGCTATAAGCTAAGGATATAAGGAGATTTAACTTATTAAGACTTTTAAAAGTATCTTTTAATAAAGTTTAAGAAGGCGATAAAGCTAATATATTTTAAGGAGTAAACTATTTTATCGACTTTATCCGCTAAAACGCTAATAAAGGTAAAGCTTATATAGACGAATTAGCTATTTAATTACCGTCTTTCCTTTAAAAAAGTACGGTAAAATAGTATTTTAAGGACCTTTTAAAACTATAATAAGAAGAACTTAATAAGCTTAGTATCGGACTAAGTTAATAGATCTCCGCTTTATAAAAACGGTTCGGAATCCGCTTAAATATAGTAATATAAGCACTTAATAAAAAGCACTTTACTATAAAAAATATAGTAATAAGATCCGACTTTAAGTTTTAAATATTACGCTTATAATATAAAGCTAAGGCCGCGCTTTACTAGCTAAACTACTAAATTATAGTAATTTACTAAAAGTTAAATATTTATTTATAAGAATCCTTATAACGTTTAGTAAAAAATAAGGATATTAATAGATAAATTAATAAATATAAGGAAGTTCTCCTTTAGCTATAAGTTAAATATACTTAAGGATCTTAAAAGTACTTATTAGCGCAAAAGAAATAGGTTTAACTTATAAAAAGGTAAGGGCCGATTAGCTATACTCTATACGCACTTAAAGGATAGTTTAAGACGCCGTAGCTATTTATTTAAGGCTTATTAGAGCCGCGGGTTATATTTTTAAACCGCTTAATAAAAGCGGATATATTATAAGCCTTATAGCGCTTACTAAGTAAAAGGAAAAACCCGTTTAAATAGTTAAAAATATAAGCTAAGGTCTTTTAGCTTAAGAGAGAAAGAACCTTTAAGACTATACGCTTACTAATGCTAAAGCTAAAGTAGGTATACTTTATAATTAAGGAAAGAATTATAGTAAAGACTAATAACTATTTAAAAGACGAAAAGTATAATATAAAAAGAGCTTAATTAAATACCGATAAAAGCTTAAAGGAAACCGCAATTTATACTATAGTAAACCTAGTTTAAAAGGCCGATAAAATATATAGATTTTATAGTAAAGTATTCCCCTTAAAGAAAAAGCTTTATTAATATATTAAAGATAAATGCCCCCTTAACCTTAACCGAGACGTTGCTATATAAAGATATAGCTTAGTATAGTAAGTAGTTATTTAAAAGCTATAAAGCGTTTAAATAGTTAAAGCTTCCCTTAATATTTAGCTATTAAGCCTTAATAACTTATTACGATTTACGTATATACGCTTACTAGTTTATAAAAAAAAACTTAAGATAAGTATTAAAGCCTATATAGATATTAAAGTAAACTAAAGCCTTATTTAAGCCGACTTAGTAAAGACCTTTTAAGATATAACTATAAACTCCTTTTAATAAATTCCTATTTAAGGAGTAAGAGAGATAGCTATTATTAAATAAGTAGACTTTACTATATATATACTAAGAAGGCTAAATAGTAGCCTTATAGTTATAAAGGTAAGGATTAGCGCTTAAATAGTAAAACGCTTAGCGGCTAATATATTACTTAGTTAAGACTTTTTAGTTTTTTATTAAGGGGACTTTATTAACTTTCTATTAGTCTTATAAATCGGGGCTTATAAAAGGATTAAAGCTAAGGTTAAGATAATTTAGCTAAGATTAGTAATATATAAATAAGTAATTTACTTAGTTACTATAACGATTTTAGCTAGTTTTAGCTACGCCTTACCTATATAAGTCCGGGCGCCGCTATTACGGCATAATATAATATTTTTCCTTAATAACCTTAAGCTCGCTTAAATAATAATATAGGATTATAAAAGCTTTATAGCAACAAACTATTTTAAGGAATTATTAGTACTTTGCTAAAGCTAAAAGGTAAGGATAATTACGGACCTTAATAAGTAGTTCCGGCTAAAAAAAAAGGTTAATACTACTACTACTTCCTTAGTAAAAGCCCTTATAGAAAATCCGGATAAAATAGACCCCGCTAAAGACTTCTTATAAAAGGATCTTATAGTAAACTATAAGCTTAAAATCGGCCGAACTAAAAACTTACTTAAACTTACTACTAATAAGGGCGTTTAGATTTATACTAAGGACTTAAAATATATATTAAAAGTTTAATATATCCTTAAATCGTTTCCCCGCTTTTAAAAGAATAAAGGAGTAGTATATATAGATAAGTCTAAATCTATACGCATTCCTTTAATAAAAGGATAGCAATATTAATGAATTATATTAGGATTATACTTATTAAGCGATAATAATAAGAAGGTAGTAAATATAATATTCGGCTAGCTAACTACATAAGGCCGATTAAAATAAGTTTATAAGGTAACCTTATTTATAGCGCCGGTATTTATAGTATAAAAGATAGTAAATAAAAAGGAAAAAGGATAAGTAGTCGTAGACTTATAAAGGATTAACGCTATTATTACCTTAAACGCTTACTTAATGCCGTTTTAAAGCGATATAATTAAACACCTTTAAGGAAAGAAGTTTATTAATATAATAAATATATAATCGTTTTTTTATTAATTCTTAGTTTATTAAGACTACTAAAAAAGGTTTATAGTTATAAGCTATTGCGGGCTAAAAAGATAACTAATAATACTTATAGGCTTTAAGAACTCCTAAGTATACGTTTAAAGGTTTATTAATAACGTCCTTTATAGATACTAAGAATACGCGGCGGCTTATATTAATAATATTATTATCTACTTTAATATAGCCGAAAAACACCTTGAATATTTAAAGGCCGTATTCCGCGCTTTTTATAACTATAATATTATTTTATCCGGACTAAAGTCCTTCTTAGCGTACTTATATATATAGCTCCTTGGATTTAAAGTAAATACTATTAGCTTAATAAATATAAATAAATATATATAAGCTTTAAGGGATATCGCGTTTTTAAAAAACCTTTAATAGCTTAAGAAATAGATTAGCTTTATTAAGTAGCTACGCTATATAGTCTTATATTTTACTAAGGAAGTTAACGTTTTATAAAAACGAAAGATAAAGCTACTTTAAGTAAGATAAGAAGAAGGAGTAACCTTAAGAGGCTAAGGATAGGCTTAATATACTGCAAAAGCCGCTTTTTAACTTACTCTTAAAAAAAAAGGCCTTCGCGATTTTAATTAAAAAGCTTAATAAGCTTTAAACGATTTATTACTTTAACCCCGCTTAATAAATATTTATCTAAATCGATATATCCTAAGAATATAAAGTAGTAGCTATAGTTTTTTACTTAAAGAAAAGTACAGAATAAGATAAAAAGACGCTACTAGCTTAAACTAAGGTCTAGCTTATTATTTACTTAAGCCGCTCCTTTTAAAGTAAAGAACCTTAATACTAGCTTATAAAACTTAATATAGCCGGTTTAGTATAAGTAGTTTATAAGTTACGTACTATAATACTATCTATAAGAACGCTATAAGTAGTTATCTTTACTAACTATATAAGCACTTATAAAATTATATACTAAAAATCCTTATTCTTTATTAGTATAAAATTTAATAATAAGCTAGTCTTTATATTTTAATACCTAAGCTAATTCCCGCTTAAGGTATACTATATCTTTAGCATTAAAAACGTTATACTAAACGCTTTTTTATATCTACTATACTAAGATAATAGGCTAGTATCCTTAAACTAAAAAGAGGAATTAAAACGTATTTAAAAAGATAAGATAATAAACCGCGTATTCTTTTACGCGGAAGTATTAATCGAATTACCGCTCCGCTAAAAAATAATCGATAGATATACGGAGGATATATAGTAAGTAAAGATTATAGTATAGCTTAGCGATAAAAACGGTATCTTTAAACTCTTATTCTTTTAGTTATAAGGGTTGCTATACTTTATAGAGAATAATAAACGCCGGAAACAATATATCTTTAAGACTTATACTAAGGAGATCGTTAAAAACGCTTATACTAAATATTTTTATACTAGTTATACTTATATATAATAAGATTTATTTAAAAGCTTCTTTATCTTATAGCTTAGTAAATATATAAATAAGGTTATAGATAGCTAAAATAGTTACTACTATAATTAAACCGATTAAGGTAAGACGCTAAAGTAGCTTATACCGATTTTAAGCTTCCTGGTTTTATACTATATAATAGCAATAAACTTTATTACTAAGCTCTTAGTAGTTTAAGCTAAATAATTCTTAAAAAAGGATTTTATAAAGAACTTCTTTAATACCTTATTAACTATAACCGATAAATTCTTAAAAATATATCTTCTTATCTTAAGTAATAATTAATTTATAGCGGAAGACTAAGTATAAGCGTTATATACTAAGCTACTTCGCGCTAACTTAAGGATTTTAAAGGGGATAATCTTTAACTAAAATATAAAGTTTACCTTCGTATTTTAGTAGACCTTATAATAAGCCTTTAGATTAAAGCTTCTTATATTTACTACTTAGTACCTTTAAACTAATAGCTTATTTAAAAAGCGAAACTAAACTATAAAAATCACGCTATAATTCTTTACCGCTAATTTCCTAGACTTATACTAAACCGATATATTAATCGCTTTTTAGTTTAGCCTTAATAATTCCTTTTTTTTAACAATTTATATAGCTCTTAGTAAGCTTATTATAAAGATAAGAATAAATAATAGCTTTTAGTTCCTTAGTAACTACTTATACCTATAAAACTAAGAGGTCTTATAAAAAGAAGCTAAGTAAGCTATTGTTTATACTTAAGCCGCTATAAAGGATAGATATAATAAGAAATACTACTTATTAAAATTTAAGCTTAGCAATTAAGTTTAGCTATAGCTTAATAAGGGCTATTATATTACGGATAGTAAACTAGCAAAGCTTTAAAAAAGATATACTAAGCCGTTTAAAGTTACCGCTAAAATAAGATAGCTTATATACTAGTTAGATATAAAAAGGTCTTTTAATATCTATTTCGTTATTTTAGTAGTATAACTACGCTTAGTAGATAAGCTAGCTATATACTTAAGCTTAGTTTAAGATAAAGGGATACCTTACTTAAATAATTAAAAAGTAAAATAAATCTTATAAAGCTATATAATAAAAAAAGGCGGTGGAAAGCTAAAAAAAAAGTTCCTTATAGCTTAAAAAGGCGAGCTAAGTAGCTATAACTTATAAGTAAATAGAAAAGCGGTCTTCTTACTAAAGATTATAAAAGCTTTCGAAAAAGCATAAGAGGAGTTAGCTACTTAAGTAGTTTAGACGAAAGTATAACGCGCGGCCTTTATAACTTAATATAAAACTTTCCGACTAAGAGAATAAAGCGGTTAAGCTTAAGTATAAGACTTAAAAGCTACTATAAGTTATAAGAAACTATAACTTACTATGCTTAAGGTAATAAGTTATTTTAATAATAATATACCGCTATTTACCTTAAGTAATAAGGCCTTTTTAGCCTTATAATATACTTATTTAAATTCTCTCCGCCGCCCGTCCTTTCCTTTTTCCTTTTTTCTTTTTATAACTATATTTCCCTTTACTATTAGCTATAGCCCGCTATACTTTACTTACTTTTATATATATAACCTTCTTTACTTTAAGCTTATAATCCTTATACTTTTATTTTAAGTCTTATATTATTTAACGTCTTTTATAGCTAAGACTAGCTATCTTATAACTACCTTTTTAGCCCGCCTTCTTATAAGCCTTTATGCCTTTAATAAAAAGGTTATAAGTAAGCGCTTAAGCTTTATAAAAATAAGGCGGCTATCCTTTATAGCTTTAAGTCCTTTAGTAAAAGTTAAAACCTTTAAGTTTAAGCTTTTATATAAACTTACGCCGCTTTTTATAACCGCGCTTAAGCTTATAAATTTAACTTAAATTATAGTATTATAAAAAATAGCCTATACTACTTTTTTTAAATACTTAACTTAAATAACTTACCTTTTAGCTTTATACTATAGTATAGTTTAAATAGCCGGTTTTATAGTAACTAAGTTATACCTCCTGCTTAGCTCTTACTATTTAAAAGTCCCTGCTACTTATATATTTTTTAAAGTATAGCTAGAAATCTTTATTAATAAAGTAACTAATAAATACTTAATACCTTTAAGTTAGCTAACCTCGCTATAGTTTTAAGATTTATAGTAGCCGCTATCGCTAGCGGAAACCCGCTTTAACTAAACGATTAAAACAATATCCGGGCTGTCCTTAACTACGTATTTAAGGCCTAGCTTAACTAGTTTATAGCTAGGTTTATAGCGGCGTCTTAAGCTACTATAGCTAAAACCCCCTCTCGCTTTATATACGGTCTAGCCCGCGCTATAAAATCCCCCTCTTAGCTTATAGCCGCTATAAGCTTTAAGGACTTATTTAATTTTATTAAGCAAACGCTCTTTTTACCCGCCGCTATACTTAGCTTAATTATATAAAAGTATATAAGCGCCTTATTATAGTCTATCCGCTATCTTTTTTTAACTAAAAGAGATAGCAATAACTAGCCTCGCGATATATTCCGCCGCTTAATTTTATAAAAGACGCTAATAGTAACTAATATAATCCTTAATAAGCTAGGCTTTATAGGCTTATACTCCGGGGATAAGATTATAATAATTAAAAGTTTCCGCTTAGCTATAAACTAAGCTAAGTTCTACTTATAGGCCCGCGAAGAGTCTAAACGCGACTTAATTTTAACTTAAGTAATACAATTCCTAAGCTTTAATATCCGCCTTATTAACTATACCGACTATACGCTTTATATTCTCGCCTTTAAAGCCTTTTTTATAAAGAGGTTCTTAAAGACTATTAAGTATATTTAGAACCTTAAAAGTAAGGAGTTAAGTATTAAGGCTATTAAAGACCTAATTACCCGCTTTTAAGTAAGAATATAAACGTTTAATACCTTAATACTAACTATACTTATTAATATTAATAGGATAGCTTACCCTTACCTTAATACCTTCTTAGTAGCTAAATACGTATTAATTAGCTAAAAGGTATAAGTAGTAGCACCGCGTAAAAAAGATAATAAGTTTAAAAGCCTAGCAATAAAAAACAAAGGATAACTATAATAGTAGTAATAAGTAAGATATAATATCTTATTTATAAGTAGCTTATAAAGCTAATAAGTAGTATAGGACATTTAGCGGATAATTAAAAAATAGTATAAAGGGTAAGTAAGATAATAATATAAAAGAAGCCTTAAATAAAGCTAGTCTCTTATAATATATCCCGCTAAGGAATTTAAATATTCCTTAGCGCGGAGACTTCTTATTACTTAATAAGTACTTAAACGCACGCTTTAAAGGAGAGTCGGAAAACTTTATTATAAGTTTTAGCTAAACGCGCTAATCGCCTTAATAAAAATAAAGACGCACGACTAAATAAAAGCTAAAGATCTTTAATAAAAGCCGCTTACTAACTATCTTAAGCTACTTAGCTACTATTAGTTAAATAAGCTAAAAAGACTATAAAAAAGATAAAGATAGCGTATAATTAATATAGTATAAAGACGCTACTACGAAGCTATTACTTAGCGCCTCTTTTACTTTATTCTTACTTTAAACTAATAAGGATATTAGCTTTTCTTTCTTACTTAAAGGAGTTATTATAGAATTTAAACGGCTATACTTAGACTTCTTACTTTACTTTTAAGGAGCTTTATAAAACCTTATAATAAGAACGCTTAAAGCATATATTATAAAGGCTCGCTTAAAGAGATATAATAAATATTATTAGTCGGACCCCGCTAAGGTTTTTAAGATATAATTATAAAGGCTTAAAAGCCTACTTAACTATAGTTTACGATATTTTTAATTATAAAAAATACTATAAAAACCACGAAGTAGATTCCGCTAATATCTTTAAGGGATATTTAATAAGGATTTCCGCGGGATATCTTAACTATAGTTTAACCCGTTTTTAACTATAAAAGCACCTTAAAAGATATAGGATAAACTTTACCGCAATTTTTAAGAGATATTAAAGGATATTTAAGGAATTTCCTTAATTATAGTTTATAGTGTTTTTAACCGGGCTTATACTTAGTTTATTAAGTAATTTTATAAGGATATCTACGGTTTATTTACGTACTAATAATAAATAAAAGGATAGTATAGTTAAAGATCCTTAAAATTAGCTTAAAGAACTAAGTATAAAGTAGCTAGCTATACCTTAAAAAATAGATAAGCTTTTTACTATTTCTAAACCCTTATATACGTTTACGTGCGGTAATTAGTCTGTTATACCGGCCTAACCGGCGGTAATTAGTCCGTAGTACCGGCCTTAACCGGCGGTAACTAGTCCGCGCCCTATCCCCTTATTCTTATACTATAAAGCGTAGCACTTTAAATCGGCCGAACTAAGTACCTACTTAAACTTAATTCTATTAAGGGTATTTATATCTACGCTAAGGACTTAAAATACGTATTAAAAGTCTAAGATATCCTTTTATCGTTTCCTTACCTTTAAAGGAATAAAGGAGTAGTATATATTAACGAATTTAAATATATACGTATTTCTTTAGTAAAAGGATACTAATACTAATAAGTTATATTAAGATTATTCTTATTAAGCGATAAGGATAAAAAGGTAGTAGATATAATATTTAGCGAGCTAACTATATAAAGTTAATTAAAATAAGCTTATAAGCTAACTTTATTCGCGGCGCCGGTATTTATAGTATAGAAAATAATAAACAAAAAGGAAAAGGGATAAGTAGTTATAAACTTGTAGAGGATTAACGCCGTTACGACTTTAAACGCTTACTTAATACCCCTTTAAAGCAAAATAATTAAACGCCTTTAAGAAAAGAAATTTGTTAATATAGTAAACGCACGATCGTTTTTTTACTAGTTCTTAGTTTATTAAAACTACTAAGAAAGGTTTATAGTTATAAGCTATCGCGGGCTAAAAAGATTACTAATAATACTTATAAGCTTTAAGAACTCCTTAATATACTTTAAAAGGTTTATTAATAACGTCCTCCGTAGATATTAATAATACGCGGCGACTTATATTAATAATATTATTATCTACTTTAATACGGCCGAAAAACACCTTTAATCTTTAAAGGCCGTATTTCGCGCTTTCTACGACTATAATTTTACCTTATTTAAACTAAAGTCCTTCTTAGTATACTTATTTATATAGCTTCTTAAATTTTAGGTAAACGCTATTAGCTTAATAAATATAAATAAACGCGTGCGAGCTTTAAAGAATATTACGTTTTTAAAGAACCTTTAATAGCTTAAGAAATAGATCGGCCTTACTAAGTAGCCACGCTATATAGTCCCGTATTTTACTAAGGAAGTTAACGTCTTATAAAAATAAAAAACGGAGCTACTTTAAGTAAGATAAGAAAAAGGAGTCCCCTTAAGGGGCTAAGGATAGGCTCGATATACTACGAAAGCCGCTTTTTAGCTTACTTTAAAAGAAGAAGAAGCCTTTACGATTTTAACTAAGAAACCTACTAAGCTTTAAACGATTTACTACTTTAACCCCGCTTAATAACTATTTATCTAAATTAATATATCCTAAGAATATAAAGTAATAGCTATAGCTTTTTACTTAAAAGAAGACACGGAATAAGATAAAAGATACTACTAGTTTAAACTAAGGTTTAGCTTATTATTTACTTAAGCCGCGCCCTTTAAAGCGGAGAACCTTAATATTAGCTTATAGAACTTAAAGTAGCTAGTTTAGTATAAGCAGTCTATAAGTTATGCACTATAGTACTATCTATAAAAACGCTATAAGTAGTTATCTTTACTAACTATATAAGCACTTACGGAATCGTATACTAAAAATCCTTATTCTTAATTAATATAAAATCTAATAATAAGCTAGTCCTCGCGTCTAAATACTTAAGCTAATTCCCGCTTAAGGTATACTATATCCTAAGCGTTAAAAACGTCGTGCTAAACGCTTTCTTATATCTATTATACTAAGATAATAAGCCGGTATCCTTAAACTAAGAAAGGGAATTAAAACGTATTTAAGAAAACGAGATAATAGACCGTATATTCTTTTATATAAAAGCATTAATTAAATTACCGCTCCGCTAAAAAATAATCGATAGATATATAAAAGATATATAGTAAGTAAAGATTATAGCGTAGCTTAGCGATAAGAATAGTATTCCTAAACTCTTATTCCTCCGGTTATAGGGGTTACTATAATTTATAAAGAACGATAAACGCTAAAAACTATATATCCTTAAAACCTATACTAAGAAGATTATTAAAAACGCTTACGCTAAATATTTTTATACCGGCCGCACTTATATATAGTAAGATCTATTTAAGATCTTCTTAATCTTATAGCTTAGTAAATATATAAATAAGGTTTTAAATAGCTATATTACTTATTACTATAACTAAACTAATTAAAGTAAGATGCTAAAGTAGCTTATCTTAATTTAAAGCTTACTAGTTTTATACTATATAATAGCGATAGACTTTATTACTAGGCTCTTAGTAGTTTAAGCTACATCTAAATATTCCTTATAGAAAGATCCTATAAAAAACTTCTTTAATACTTTACTAACTATAACTAAGAAATTCTTAAAAATATATCTCCTTATCTTAAGTATTAACTAGTTTATAGTAAAAGACTAAGTATAAGTGTTATATACTAAGCTACTTTATGCTAATTAAGAGATTTTAAAAGGGATAATCTTTAACTAAGATATAAAGTTTACTTTAGTATTTTAGCGGACCTTATAGTAAGCCTTAAGATCGAAGCTTCTTATATTTACTACTTAGTACTTTTAAACTAATAGCTTATTAAAAAAGCGAAACTAAACTATAGAAGTCGCGCTATAATTCTTTACCGCCGATTTCTTAAACCTATACTAAACTAATATACTAATTATCTTTTAGTTTAGCTTTAATAACTCCTTCTTTTTAGTAATTTACGCGGCCCTTAATAAGCTTATTATAAGGATAAGAATAGATAATAGCCTTTAGTTTTTTAATAACTACTTATACTTATAAAACTAAGAGGTCTTATAAAAGAAAGCTAAGTTAGCTATCGCTTATACTTAGGCCGCTATAAAGGATAGATATAATAAGAAATACCGCCCGCTAAAATTTAAGCTTAGCGATTAAGTTTAGCTATAGCTTAGTAAGGGCTACTACGTTATAGATAATAAACTAGCGAAGCTTTAAGAAAAACGTATTAAGCTATTTAAAGTTACTACTAAAGTAAGATAGCTTATATACTAATTAAATATAAAAAGGTCCCTTAATATCTATTTAGTCGTTTTAATAATATAACTATACTTAGTAAATAAGCTAGCTATATGCTTAAGCTTAGTTTAAGGTAAAAGAATACCTTACCTAAATAGGTAAGAAGTAAAACGAATTATATAAAGCTATATAATAAAAAAAGGCGATAAAAACCTAAAAAAAGAGTTTTTTATAGCTTAAAAAGGCTAGCTAAGTAGCTATAACTTATAAGTAAACGAAAAAGAGGTCTTCTTATTAAAGATCGTAAAAGCTTTTAAAAAAGCATAAAAGAAGTTAGCTACTTAAGTAGTTTAGATAAAAGCATAGCGCGTAGCCTTTATAACTTAATACGAAACTTTTTAATTAAGGGAATTAAGCGGTTAGGCTTAAGCATAAGACTTAAAGGCTACTATAAGTTATAAGAAACTATAACTTACTACGCTTAAGGTAATTAGTTATTTTAATAATAATATACTACTATTTACCTTAAGTAATAAGGCCTTTTTAGCCTTATAGTATACTTATTTAAATTCTCTCCACCGCCCGCCCTCTTTCCTTTTTTTCCTTCTTTTTATAACTATATTTCCCTTTACCGCCGGCTATAACCCGCTATACCTTACTTACTCTTATACGCATAACCTTTTTTACCTTAAGCTTATAATCTTTATACTCTTATTTTAAGTCCTTTTATCGTTTAATATCTCTTATAGCTAAGACTAGCTATTCTGTAACTACTTTTTTAGCCCGCTTTCTTATAAGCCTTTACGCTTTTAATATAAAAGATATAAGTAAGCGCTTAAGCTTTATAAAAATAAGGTTGCTATCCTTTATAGCCTTAAGTCTTTTAGCAAGAGTTAAAACCTTTAAGTTTAAGCTTTTATATAAACCTATGCCGCTTATTATAGCTGCGCTTAAGCTAATAAATTTAACTTAGATTATAGCACTATAAAGAATAGCTTATATTACCCTCTTTAAATACTTAATTTAAACAACTTACCTCCCGGCCTTATATTATAGCGTAGTTTAAACGGCCGGTTTTGCCGTAACTTAGCTATACCTCTTACTTAGCTCTTATTATCTAAAAAAGCCCCCGCTGCCTATATATATTTTAAGGTATAGCTAAAAATCTTTATTAGCGGAATAACTAGCTAATACTTAATGCCTTTAGGTTAGCTAACCTCGCTATAGTCTTAAGATTTATAGTAGCTACTATAGCTAGTAAAAACCCGCTTTAGTTTAATAACTAAAATAATATCCGCGCCGTTTTTAACTTTATATTTAAGGCTTAGCTTAACTAGTTTATAGCTAGGTTTATAGCGGCGTCTTAAGCTACTATAGTTAAAACCTTATTTCGCTTTATATATAGTCTAGCCCGCGCTATAAAATCCCCCTCTTAGCTTATAGCCGCTATAAGCTTTAAGGACTTATTTAGTCCCGCTTAGTAAACGCTTTTTTTACTTATTACTATACTTAGCCTAGCTATATAAAAGCATATAAGCGCCTTATTATAGTCTATCTACCGTCCCTCCTTAACTAAAAAAGATAGCGATAACTAGCCTTACGATATATTCCGCTACTTAATGTTATAAAAGCTACTAATAGTAACCGATATAATTCTTAATAAGCCTAGCTTTGCGGGCCTATACTCCGGTAATAAAATTATAATAATTAAGAGTTTCCGCTTAACTATAAACTATATTAAGTTTTACTTATAAGCCCGCGAAGAGTTTAAATACGACTTAACTTTAACTTAAGCAATAAAATTCTTAGGCTTCGATATCCGCTTTATTAGCTATATTAACTATACGCTTTATATTCTTACCTTTAAAGCTCCTTTTATAAAAAGGTTCTTTAAGACTATAAAGTATATTTAAAACCTTAAAAGTAAGGATTTAAGCACTAAAGCAAATTAAGGACCTTATTACTTACTTTTTAGTAAGAATATAAACGTTTAATACTTTAGTATTAACTATACCTATTAATATTAGTAGGACGGCTTATATTTACCTTAATACCTTCTTAGTAGCTAAACGCGCGTTAATTCGCGGAAAAGCGTAAGTAGTAATACCGTAAAAAAAGGATAATAAGTTAAAAAGCCTAGTAACGGAAAGTAAAGAATAATTATAATAGTAGTAGAAAGTAAGATATAATATCTTACTTATACGCGGCCTATAAAGCTAGTAAGTAATATAGGAAAATTAGTAAAAGATTAAAAACAGTATAAAGGGTAAGTAGGATAATAATATAAAATAAGGCTTAAATAAAGCTAGTTTTTTATAACGTATCCCGCTAAGGAATTTAAATATTCCTTAGCGCGGAGACTCTTTTTTACTTAATAAGTGCTTAAATATATACTTTAAAGGAAAGTTAAAAAACTTTACTATAAGTTTTAGCTAAACGCGCTAATCGCCTTAATAAAGATAAAGATATATAACTAAATAAGAGGTAAGGATTTATAATAAAAGCCGCTTACTAACTATCTTAAGCTACTTAGCTACTATTAGCTAAATAAGCTAAAAAAACTATTAAAAGAATAAGGATAGCGTATTATTAATACGGTATAAAGACGCTATTATAAAGCTATTACTTAGCGCCCCCTTTACTTTATTTTTACTTTAAACCGATAAGGACGTTAGCTTTTCCTTTTTACTTAAGAGAGTTATTACGGAATTTAAATAGCTATACTTAAACTCCTTACTTTACCTTTAAGGAGCCTTATAAAACCCCGCGATAGGAACGCTTAAAGCACGTACTACGAAAGCTCGCTTAAAAAGATATAATAAATATTACTAATTAAACCTTACTAAGGTTTTTAAAAAATAACTATTAAAGCTTAAGAGCCTACTTAATTATAGTTTATAATATCTTTAACTATAAAAGATAGTATAAAAACTATTAAGCGGATTCCGCCGGTATCTTTAAGGGATATTTAAGGATTTCTACGGGATATCTTAACTATAGTTCGACCTATTTTTAACTATAAAAGCACCTTAAAAAATATAGGATAAACTTAACTGCGATTTTTAAGAGATATCTAAGGATATTTAAGGGATTTCCTTAATTATAGTTTATAGTATTTTTAATCGGGCTTATACTTAGTTTATTAAGCGATTTTATAAGGATATCTACGGTTTATCTATATATTAATAATAAATAAAAGAATAGTATAGTTAAAGATCCTTAAAATTAGCTTAAAGAACTAAGTATAAAGTAGCTAGCTATACTTTTAAGAATAGATAAGCTTTTTACTATTTTTAAACCCTTATATATATTTATATACGGTAATTAGTTTATTATACCGGCTTAATTAGCGGTAATTAGTCCGTAGTACTAGCCTTAACTAGCGGTAATTAGTTTATAGTACCGGCCTTAACTAGTAGTAATTAGTCCGCGCCCTATCCCCTTATCCTTATACTATAAGGCGTAGTAAATAATAAGCTAAACGATTAAGTTAAGTTTATTAATAAGCGGGCTTTAGTTTAAACTACGTTATAGTACGAGATTTAAAAGAGGGGGGAAATTAGTCTTATTTTTCCTATATATATTATATATCTTAATATTAAGAGAGTTTATAATTATAGTTATAGATTTTAAAAATATACTATGCTAGTCTTATATAATTTATTATATTACGATACGTATTATATAACTCCTTAAATTTAAAGGTTTAGCTTATTTATAAAGACGAGATTTTATAGCGCTTAATTTAGATTAGTCTTTATAAAGGCATTTAAAAGATTATCTTTACTACTTAATCTATTATATTTTAGATATCTTATAGCGTTTATAGGATTTTTATAGTGCTATAATATTAATTATAAGTCGCCTTTTATTAGTAGTATTAAGTTTTACTAAGTACTTTTAAAGGGAACGTAAGTCTATATAAAGGATAAGTAGTATATTAAAGAGGTTAAATAAACGGATAATCTTTTAAATTATAAAGTAAAGTATAAAGCTAAAATCGATGCCTTATACTATCCTATAAAGTTCGCTTATAAGTATGCTCCTTATAACTCGTTTATATTTTATTAATAACTAATATAAAATATTACTTAGGATAAAGAAAGAAGTTATAGTACGTAAAAGTTCGTTTCTTAAGATAATTAATATACTAAGTTACGATACAAGGTTTTTATTATTTACAAATAATCCGTCTATAAAAATATATAGCTATAATATCTAGAGTAAAAGGGGGATAAAGCGAAGTCCGCGGTTATAATTATTAATTTACTACTAAAGTCGTATATTAAAGTATTTTATATTTTTATCTTTTAAGTCTTATACTTAAGCGATAGTAGATAAATTATATAAGGCTTAAAGTTAATATATTAAAGCGATATACGTAGCCCGAGCACGTTTAGAAATATATTATTATTTTATATTACTATCTGTTGTATATACTATAGATAGGTCTTTTACTTATCTTTTTTATTAAATAAGAATTATACTAAATATAAGGGAAATATGCGTGCTGTTACATTTAAGGGGTGTTTGCTTTATAAAGGTTATTTTAAGTTTTATACGAAATTTAGCTTTATATAGTATATCTTCCTTAAAGTATAAAAGAGAATATATTATAAAAAAAGGGTATTATCGGTTTAAAGGCCGGTAATATTAAAAACGTTAGGGCTATAAGTCGTAAAAAGTAAGTAAGGGTCGTAAGAAAATAGTACTATATTAAGGTTTATTTTATAGTATAAGAAATATATATTTTAAACTAATAAAGACTTAATTTAACTAAGCTATGTAAAGGACGATAAATATAAAGAATTATCTTAAGGGGGTAAAAAAGGACTAGTTCTTTAAAGAGATATATAAGGATAGTCCTTATAAAGGTATTATTTAATTAAACGTATACCTATATAATATCCCGGAGTTCCTTTTTTATATTAAACGTTAATTAAAGTAAAGTACTAAAGGTAAGTAAAAGTTTTTAGCTTATACGCTAGATAGTAACTAAGTAAGGATTTTATCCTTACTATCGTCTATAGACCCTTATATAACTAATCGAGACTTCTTATATAGTTTATCGTTTTTACTTTTTATTTCTTATACTAATCGTATCTTAAATATTTATACGTTTTTAAATTAAATAAGATTAAGAAAAAAAAAGACTTTATATGCTTTAAGATTTAATATCTTAATTTAGTTTAATGCTTTAAACGGTTTTTTAAGCATAGTAATTATACCTTATATATAAAGTTATAATAAAAGTTTAAGTGCGTTTTTCTCTTTTTATATAAGGGATTATTCGTACTTAAAGGGGTCTTATAATAAGCGGAGTAATACTTTAAGCGTTAAAGGTTATTTTATACGAAATAGCTTAATATATATCGCTTAAAATATAGTAGTGCTACTTAGTAAGATTATAGTAATATTTTGTCTATTAACTAAACTAATAAAGAATAGTCCTTTTTATCTATACTTCTTATGCTATATAAGTATAAGGCTTTAAAAAGGAAGTAAGAAGACGTCTTTATATAAGCGTAGGCTATTATATATATTTAAGGCGCGGCTAATTATAGTTTTTTTATAAATACGTTATACTATAGCTATAGCTTTTTAAATAGCTTTTACTTATATAAAGATTATAAGGGGCGGGGGGGAGTCGGAATTAATTTATAAGGACGCGCTAAAAATAAGGAGAGTTAGTATAAGACCGTTAAGACTAGCTATATTGTTTATAGATTTTACCGCTATTTATAGTATTATATAAATATCTATTTTAAGGAAAAGTTTATAGTATAAAATGTTAAAGGTATGTTAAAGTAGCTAGTACGCGCGTTCGACTTTACTAACGACTTAATATATCTTTATAAGCATTTTTTTATATATAATACTAAGGATATAGGCGTTAATACGGAATTCCTTTTAAGCGAAGTTCGTTTTTAAATTATATATAATATTATTAAGGGGTCCTTAGTATATATATATTTAATATCGATATAGTGCATTTTATAGATCTTTTATAAAGAAGGAGGGAAGGAAGTTAGCTACTTAAAATAATATACTTTTGTTAATAATATATAAAGCTAGTTTTTTATAAAGGTATAGTATATCGATAATAAGCTTATAGTAAAAATTTATATTATCTTTAATAAAGAATTTAAATCTTTTAAGAGCTTAGTTATAAAGTTAGCATTATTAATAAAAGTGCTATACTTTCTTAAGTAAGGAGTATAATATATCGGAATATTTAGTATTTTAAAGGAGGTTATAAAGTCGAGTTATACTTAAATAGCTAAATCGTTAGTAAAAGTACTAAAGTTATAGTTTTATAAAGTAAGTATATACTTTCTTATAGTTAATATTAAAAAAAAGGTATCCTTATTTACGGATAATAAGAATTATTATACTATCTTATTATACAATAAGATTATATATATTATTAAAGTATATACTAAGTCTATCTATATCCTTTAAATAGAAAAAGAAAGGGGTTAAGGTATTAAGAATATAGTATATAATAAGGCTAAGGGGGTTTATAAAAGTAATAGTTTTAATCGCTATATAAGCACCGGTATTTCTAAATTTAATTATCGTGCTTTTAAGGGTTTAGTCTACTTTTATAATATTAAAGTGTTCTTATACATACGCCTCCGCTTAAGCGCGGCTAACTATTAAGACCTATACTACTCCTATATCTTAAAGTTCTTCTTAGTATATAATAATGTAGCTATTAGTAAGGAGAAATTAAAAAGTAGGTTTATTAGTATTCTTTATATAGTAGATATTCTTATTAGTTAAGCGGTAAAAGAATGCTATATTCGTTATATACGTAGTAGTTATCTCCTTTATCGCTAAAATAATATCGTACTTTTTATTATTACTTTTATACGTATCTTTAAGAATATCGTCTAAAGAGGGGAGGGCTTCTCCTTTATATATAGTTTAGAAGGCGTTAAATTCTTCGTTAAGTAGTTATTCTTAATTAAGTTCTTTATATACTTATAAGTACTAGCGCTTAGCTTTTATTAATACCGAAGGGGAATAATTTATTAACTAATATCTTATCTTTTTATAGATAAAGCATTTCCTTTATATATATATACGAAAAGCGGGGAATTATTTTATAAGACGTCTTAGCTATATTTAAGGTTATAATAAGGGATTATACTACTTAATAAAGGTTTTATTATTATCGTATCTCTTATTAATATAGTACTATATTATTATACAGTTAGTAGCGACTAAAAGTATAGATCGTAGCCGGTTAATAAAAGCTTTATACGTTTTTTCTTAAAGAGCTATTACGGTTTTTAGTTTTAGTACTTTACGGTATGCTTATATAATCGTAGTATATAGTTATACGTCTCCTTAGTAGTCTTTTTTAAGTGCCTTTTAAATAAGGCGTAGTTTATTAATAAGGTCTTTAAGGGTCTTAAGGAGGCTCTTTTTAAGGTCTTTTTATCGTACTATTAAAAATATTATTAAGGTTTAATCCGCTTAGTATTAAAAGTAGTTCGTATAAGTATTAAAGTAGTTATTTAGCTTATAGTATATCTTATAAAACGTGCTATTTAATCCGATATAATAAAAGTAATAGTCTTAAGCACGTTAGAAAAAATATTTAGTAATACTATATAAAATTAGTCTTTTATAATACTAATACGATAGCAATAGCTAATAAATATTTTCGTTTTATTAGCTAAGATATTATATAGTTTTTAAAAATAATTTTAGTTTATACGCTATTCTTTTTAAAAAGCTATAACCTTATTTAAGGTAATTCGTCCGTTTAAAATAGTCCGGACAGGTAGGAGATCGTATAAGTCTAAGACTATTAAGGTAATTAATCTTTATCGGTATAGTTAGCTATATAAGGTAGTTATATTTATAAGTTCTTAGCTAAACCGTATTAATGCCGGCCGTATAAGGGATTATGCTTAAAGTCTTAAAGTATTATTCGTAAGGTATAGAGATATAGGTACTTAAGGTTAATATTAATATTGCGGTCTAATTAAATTAAAAGGGAGTAGCTCGTTTTATTAAATTAACTATATAAGCTTTTAAGCTATTAATTTATTTCTTAGTACTATAGTTCCGTAGTCTTTAATAAGATAAATTAGTTTTTAGTTTAAGGTATAGTAAATCTATAAGAATTAAAAGGTCTTTTAGACGGCGAGCTTAAAGTAAATAAGATTAATAAGGCTTTTCCCTTTTATACCGAATTATACGGTATTATATATAATGCGTATAACGTATATAGTAAGTTCGGTACTAAAGGGACTAGTTGTTATATTAAGGACGGGTTATTATCTTATAATGCTATTTTTTATTAGTAAAAGGGGTACGTTCTTAACGTTATTAATAAGGTTAATCTTTTCTCTTAAGTTTAGCGCCGTATAACTTAAAAGAGGACTTATTATATAAAGTAGTTACTATTACTTTTACTACCTCTTGTCTTTTTACTCTTATTAATTTATAATTATTGCTAGGGGTTTAGTATAATTATTAATTCGTGTTAAATGGATAATCTTTTAAGTAAATATATATATACTAATTAAATAAAGAACCTATTAGTTATATTCTATGTTATCCTTCCTAAAAAAAAGGAACAAACACCCCTAGATATATATATATAAATAGCCCTTAATTATTAGCCCCTTAATAATATAATGCTTTATACGTATTATTGCTCCTTTATAAGTATAATAGGTTTAAGACATAACACTCCGTACGTGTTATTGCTCCTTTATATGTGTTATAAGTCTTTAGTATAATATAACACTTCGTGCGTATTATTATTCTTTTAATATATACCGTCGAAATAAATACTTTAAGGCGGGCGGCTTAAAAGCTTAATTTAAAAGATATTACGTAATATGTTTTCGTAAAAGAAATAATTATCGGAAAGCGCCTTATTAAAGCCTTTTAAAAGTTCATTTTGCATATTTTTAATATTAGGCTTTAGCGAGGAATTTGCGGTTAGAAGCTACGTATTAGTAAGAGAATTTAACTTTATCGTTTCCTTTACGTCTTATAATTAAATTTTAATACTTTAAAAATAATTATATATAGCATTATTATAATCTATAATATATAGTTAAAATACGTATTTTTAATTAATACGGGGTCTTATATAAGTACTATCTTTAAAAAGAAAGACTACTTATTAAAAGTAACGTCTTATACCCTTTAAACCTGTTATTAAAAAAGGATAAGAATTCGATAGATATTAGTAAAATCGTAGCTAACTAAGAAGCCGACCTTTATATAGTCTTTAAGCTTAAGGTCTTTTTTTACGGTATTCTTAGGAGCTTTTATTATTAAAAGGTAAGCTTTATAGCTGTTTATATAAATAGTAAAAAAATAAAAGAAAAGAGGGAGAATCACCTTACTATTTATTATAAGCTAAGTTTATAGTTTTTTAGTAAGAGAAGTTTAAGGTCTTAAAGAAATCTTTTAAGACGTCTTATTATAAAAGAAAGTAGTAATCTTTTAGATTTAGTACTAAAAAGTAAGAAGTATATTTTTTAGGAAATTTATATTATATAGGTCTTTAAGAAAAGTACTCTTTTTACACGCTCTGTTAAGCCGTTTTAAGCTAGTATATAAAGGGCAGAAGGTTTATTAATAATTCTTTACTCCGTAAAAGATTCTTAGTATTTTATTTATAGGGCCTTATTATTATTCTTTTAAATTTTATAAATAGTAAGGTTAAAATGCCTTTATATAAAGTCTTAAAAGCTAGTAAGGTAGTTAAGAAGCTCTTTTAATATAAAATTCGGAAAAGCATAAAAGAAAATAAAGTTAGTAAAATCGTCTTAAATTAAAAAAGTAACTTTCTTTTTATTATATAAATCCGGTAGCGAAGAAAGGTTATAAAAAATCCGATAAAAAGGCCTTGTAGTCTTTATAGCTAGTTATACTTAAAATATCATTTTCTTTGCTTTCTTAAGCCTATAAAGCTCGTAGTTAAGAGTTATAAAAGACGTAAAAATAGATATACCTTTATTAAAAAGGGTTTCTTATAATACTTACTTATTAAAGTGCCTTAATCTCTTATATTTAAGCTAAAAAAAAAGAGGAAAGAGTAGTTTTAATAAGTTCTTTTTTTCTTTTAAAATAAAAAAAGAGTTAGATAAAGAGGAAAAAGAAGAAAAAGATAAAGAAAAAATCTAAGAAAAAAAAGAAGGTACTTTAATTTTATTATATTTAATAACGTATTTATTATATAAAAGCTATGCTTTATAGACTTTCTTTAAAGTAGTAAGAATACTCTTTATTTTAGGATTTTCATAGACTTTTACTTATTATAATTTTAGTAAGGAAGTAACGCTTATATAAAAAGTCGGAATAAAAGCAACGTTATTTAACTAAATTAATCCGGTAGAAATTCGTAGAAAGATAGTGCTATATCTAAGGATTTAAGACCTTTTAAAGCCTGCTAAAGCTAAGGTGCTACGCCTTATAGCGTAAGGATAAAAGGATAAAGCGTAGACTAATTACCGCTAGTTAAGGTATTACGGAACCCTTAGCATTTCTCGTACGCTAAGTAGTCTCGTATAATTTATCTAATTTAAATTTACTTGCTAAAAGGGATAATGTTACGGAATCTAAACGGCCACGCCCGGACTCCTTACTTTACTCTTAAGGAAGCCTTACGGAACCCCGCGATAAGAACGCTTAGAGCACGCACTACGAAGGCTCGCCCGAGGAGATACGACGAATATTACCGGTTAGACCTTGCTAAGGTTTCCGGGATATAACTATAGAGGGTTAAAAGCTTACTTAACTATAGTTTATAACGTTTTTAATTAAGGGAGATACCGTAGAAACTATTAAGCGGATTCCGCCGGTATTTTTAAGGGATTTTTAAGGATTTCCGCGGGATATCTTAACTATAGTTTAACCCGTTTTTAACTATAAAAGCACCTTAGAAAATACGGGATAAACTTTACCGCGATTTTTAAAGGATATTTAAAGATATTTAGGGGATTTCCTTAATTATAGTCTATAGTATTTCTAACCGGGCTTATACTTAGTTTATTAAGCGACTTTATAAGGATATCTATAGTTTATTCTACGTACTATAAATAGTATAGTTAAAGATCTTTAAAATTAGCTTAAAAAACTAAGTATAAAGTAGCTAACTATACCTTTAAGAATAGATAAGCTTTTTACTATTTCTAAACCTTTATATACGTTTATATACGGTAATTAGTTTATTATACCGGCCTAATAAGCGGTAATTAGTCCGTAATACCGGCCTTAACTAGTAGTAATTAGTCCGTAATACTAGCCCTAACTAGTAGTAATTAGTCCGCGCCTTATCCCCTTATTCTTACGCTATAAGGCGTAGTAAATAATAGCAATTCTTACCTATTTAAACGGAAATCCCTTAAATATCCGCTAAGCTAAGAGCGACTATATTATACGATTAAGTACTTATCCTATAAGAAGTTAAATACTAAACGATATTTTCTTTAGTAAGAAGCTCTTATTAGCCTTTAAGTCTAACTTTAATAATAAGCACCTCTTTCTTAATATACTTATAATAAAACTTAAAAACGAGTAGGCCGTAAAAGCGGAAAAGGCCGCGGCCTACTAAGCATACCGGTTTAATAATCTCCTTTACCCCTTTTTAAGGTACTATACCGCAATAGCCTATAGAGCTAAATAGGACGTAAAATAAGTCCCGCTTAACTAAGCTAAGACTACTACCTTTTAAAAGGCTATCCGCTTTTAAAATACTAACGAAAGATAGACTATAAGATAATAAAATCTATATAACTAAGTAAACTAAATTTAGTATTACTTAAATAGATTGATTATCCTTTAAATAAAAGAAGTAAAGATAAGCCGACCTTAAAACTATCCGGCTCCTTACTTATTAAATACCCTCCGGATTAAGCTTATAATAAAGTTACTCTTTCCCCGGGACAATAAGCTTAGCAGATATTTCTACCGCATACTATTAATAAAGTTTAGCTTAAAGGCCTTAACCGGAAATCCGCCTTAAAAGATACTTAGTAGTTTCTTAGTTTAATATTACCGTTTAGCCTTATCCGCTATAGCCGCGCTAATTAAGGCATTTTCGGGACTTTTAATTAATAAAAACGAGCCTCTTATACTTAGGGCCTTATAGCGTACCGGATTCCGGGATATATATAAAATAAAAGGTTAAGCACCTAGCGAGAGTATTAAGACTAAGACTTTAATAATAAGCGATAAGGACGTAGTAAGCGATACCCTTAGTAAGCTAAACCTATTTATATTAAGCGTATAAATACTAAGACTAAGTATAGCTTTAAGCCCCTTAATAAGAATAGTAGTAATATTAAACGAATAATTCTTTAGTCTCCTTTAAGCACTAAGAAAAAAAGACGCGCTTACTAAGCCTTAAGAAAAACCTTAACTATAAGCTAAGGATATAAAGAGATTTAACCTATTAAGACCTTTAAAAGTATCCTTTAACGAAGTTTAAGAAGATAATAAGGCTAGTATATTTTAAGGAGTAGACCGTTTTATTAACTTTATCCGCCGAAACGCTAGTAAAGGTAAGGCCTATACGGATAAATTAGCTATTTAATTGCCCTCCTTCCTTTAAGAAAGTGCGGTAAAATAGTATTCCGTAGACCTTTTAGAACTATAATAAAAGGAACTTAGCGAGCCCGGCGTTAGACTAAGCTAATAGATATCCGCCTTATAAAAACGGTTCGGAATCTACTTAAATATAGCAATATAAGCACTTAATAAAGAGCACTTTACTATTAAAGATATAATAGTAAGATCCGACTTTAAGTCTTAGATATCGCGCTTATAATATAAAGCTAAGGCCGCGCTTTACTAGCTAGACTACTTAACTATAGGAATTTACTAAAAGCTAAACGTTTACTTATAAAAATCCTTATAACGCTTAATAAGAAATAAGGATATTAATAGATAGATTAACGAATATAAGGAAATTCTTCCTTAGCTATAAGTTAAATATACTTAAGGATCTTAAAAGCACTTACTAACGCGAAAGAAATAAGTCTAACTTATAAAAAGGCGAGGGCCGACTAGCTATACCCTATACGCACTTAAAGGATAGTCTAGGACGCCCTAGCTATCTATTAAAAGCTCGCTAAGACTAAGGGTTACGTTTTTAAACCGCTTAGTAAGGATAGATATACCTTAAGTCTTATAGCGCTCGCTAAGTTAAGGAAGAAACCCGCTTAAATAGCTAGGAATATAAATTAAGGTCCTTTAGCTTAAAAGAGAAAGGACCTTTAAAACTATATACTCGCTAATACTAAAGCTAAAATAGGTATACCCCGCGATTAAAGAAGAAACTATAATAAAGACTAACGACTATTTAAAGGATAAAGAGTACGATATAGAAAGAGCTTAGTTAAATACCGACAAAAGCCTAAATAAAACCGCAATCTATATTATAATAGACTTAATATAAGAGGCCGATAAAACGTGCGGATTTTATAGCGAAGCATTCCCCTTAAAGAATAAGCTTTACTAATATATTAAAGATAAACACCCCCTTAACCTTAACTAAGACGTTGCTATATAAAGACATAGCTTAGTATAATAAGTAGTTATTCGGAAGCTATAAAGCGTTTAGATAGTTAAGGCTTCCCTTAATATTTAGCTATTAAACCTTAATAGGCTATTACGATTTACCTACGCACGCTTACTAGTCTACGGAAAAGAAAGGCCCGGGATAAGTATTAAAGCCTATATAGATACTAAGGCAGACCGAAGCCTTATTTAAGCTGACTTAGTAAAGACCTTTTAAGACGTAACTATAGACTCCTCGCAACGAATTCCTATTTAAGGAGTAAGAAAAATAGCTACCGTTAGATAGGCGGAATTTACCGCTTATATACTAAAAAGGCTAAACGGTAGCTTTATAGTTATAAAGGTAAGGATTAGCGCTTAAATAGTAAAACGCTTAGCGGCTAATATATTACTTAGCTAAGACTTTTTAGTTCCTTACTTAAAGGACCTTATTAACTCTACGTTAGTCTTACGGATTAAGGCCTATAAAGGGATTAAAGCCGAAGTTAAGATAGTCCGGCTAAGACTAGCGATACGTAAATAGGTAATTTACTTAGTTACTACGACAATTTTAGCTAGTTTTAGCTACGCCTTACTTATATAAGTCTAGGCGCCGCCGTTAAGGCGTAATATAATATTTTTCCTTAATAACCCTAGGCTCGCCTAGATAATAATATAAAATTATACGAGCTTTATAGCGATAAACTATTTTAAAGAACTACTAGTACTCCGCTAAAGCTAAAAAGTAAGGATAATTATAAACCTCGATAAGCAGTTTTAGCTATATAAGAAGGTCGACGCTACTACTCCCTTAGCGGAAGCCCTTATAGAAAATCCGGATAAAATAGACCCCGCTAAGGACTTCCTATAAAAGGATCTTACTATAAACTATAAACTTAAAATCGGCCGAACTAAGAACTTACTTAAACTTACTACTAATAAGGGCGTTTAGATTTACGCTAAAGACTTAAAATACGCATTAAAAGTCTAAGATATCTTTTAATTGTTTCCCCGCCTTTAAAAAGATAAAGGAGTAGTATATATAGATAAATCCGAATATATACGTATTCTTTTAGTAAAAGGATAGTAATACTAATAAGTTATATTAAGATTATACCTATTAAGCGATAAAGATAAGAAAGTAGTAGATATAATATTCGGCTAGCTAACTACGTAAGGCTAATTAAAATAAGTCTATAAGCTAACCCCGTTTGCGGCGCTAGTGTTTATAGTATAGAAGATAGTAAATAAAAAGGAGAAAGTATAAGTAGTCGTAGACCTACGGGGGATTAACGCTATTATTACCTTAAACGTATACTTAATGCCCCTTTAAAGCGATATAATTAAACGCCTTTAAGGAAAGAAGTTTATTAGTATAGTAAACGTATAATCGTTTTTTTATTAGTTTTTAGTTTATTAAGACTACCGGGAAAGGTTTATAATTATAAGCTATCGCGGGCTAAAAAGATTACTAGTAATACTTATAGGCTTTAAGAACTCCCCGGCATACGTTTAAAGGTTTATCGATAACGTCCTCCGTAAATACTAAGAATACGCGGCGGCTTATATCGACGATATTATTATCTACTTTAATATAGCCGAAGAATACCTTTAATATTTAAAGGCCGTATTCCGCGCCTTTTACGACTATAATATTACCTTATCTAAACTAAAGTCTTTCTTTATATACCTATTTATATAGCTCCTTAGATTTAAGGTAGATACTATTAGCTTAATAAATATAAACAAATGCGTATAAGCTTTAAAAGATATTGCGTTCTTAAAGAACCTTTAATAGCTTAAGAAATAGATCGGCCTTACTAAGTAGCTATGCTATACGGTCCTATATTTCGCTAAGGAAGTTAACGTCTTATAAAAATAAAAGACGGAGCTACTTTAAGTAAGATAATAAGAAGGGGTCCCCTTAAGGGGCTAAAGATAGGCTTAATACGCCGCGAAAGCCGCTTTTTAGCCTACTCCGGAAGAAGAAAAGGCCTTTGCGATTTTAACTATAAAACTTACTAAGCCTTAAACGATTTACTACTTTAACCCCGCTTAATAACTATTTATCTAAATCGATATATCCCGAGAATATAAAGTAGCGGCTATAGCTTTTTACCTAAAAGAAAGTATAAAATAGGATAAAAAGACCTTACTAGCCCGGACTAAGGTCTAGCTTATCGTTTACTTAAGCCGCGCCCGTTAAGGCGGAGAACCTTAATACTAGCCTATAAAACTTAAAGTAGCCGGTTTAATATAAGCAGTACGTAAGCTACGTATTATAATACTATCTATAAAAACGCTATAAGTAGTTATCTTTACTAACTACGCGAGCACCTATAAAATCGTATACTAAAAATCCTTATTTTCTACTAATATAAAATCTAACGATAAGCTAGTCCTCGCGTTTTAATACTTAAGCTAATTCCCGCTTAAGGTATGCTATATCTTAAGCGTTAAAAACGTTATACTAAACGCGCTTTTACGTTTACCGCACTAAGATAATAAGCTAGTATCCTTAAACTAAGAAAGGGAATTAAAATATATTTAAGAAGATAAGATAATAGACCGCGTATTCCTTTACGTAGAAGTATTAATCGAATTACCGCTTTACTAAAAAATAATTAACGGATATATAGAAGATATATAGTAGGTAAAAATCATAGCGTAGCTTAGCGATAAGGATAAGGTCCTTAGACTCTTATTCCTTTAATCGTAAGGGTTGCTATACTTTATAGAGAACGACGGACGCCGGAGACTATATATCCTTAAGACCTATACTAAGGAGATCGTTAAAGACGCTTACGCTAAATACTTTTATACCGGCTATATATATATATAATAAGACCTATTTAAAAGCTTTTTAATCTTATAGCTTAGTAGATATATAAATAAGGTTATAGATAGCTACGATACTTATTACTATAACTAAACCGATTAAAGCAAAACGCTAAGATAGCTTATCCCGATTTAAAGCCCGCTAGTTTTATACTATACTATAGCGATAGACTTTATTACTAAGCTCTTAGTAGTTTAAGCCGAATAATCCCTATAAAAAGATCCTATAAAGAACTTCTTTAATACCTTACTAACTATAACTAATAAATTCTTAAATATATATCTCCTTATTTTAAGCAATAACTAGTTTATAGCGGAAGACTAAGTATAAGTATTATATACTAAACTACTCCGCGCTAACTAAAGGATTCCGAAGGGGATAATCTTTAACTAAGACGTAAAGTTTACCTTAGTATTTTAGCGGACCTTATAGTAAGCTTTCGGATCAAAGCTTTTTATATCTACTGCTTAATACTTTTAAGCTAACGGCTTATTAAAAAAGCAAAACTAAACTGTAAAATTCGCGCTATAATTCTTTACCGCTAATTTCCTAGACCTACGCTAAACCGATATACTAATCGCCTTTTAGTTTAGCCTTAAAAATTCCTTCTCCTTAGTAATTTACGCGGCCTTTAATAAGCTTATTATAAAGATAAGAATAAATAATAGCCTTTAGTTTTTTAGTAACTACTTATACTTATAAAACTAAGAAGTTCTATAAAAAGAAGCTAGGTTAGCTATTACCTATACTTAGGCCGCTATAAAAAATAGATATAATAAGAAATACCGCCCGCTAAAATTTAAGCCCGGCGACTAAGTTTAGCTATAGCTTAGTAAAAGCTACTATATCGTAAACGGCAAACTAGCAAAGCTTTAAGGAAAGACGCACTAAGCTATTTAAGGTTACCGCTAAAGTAAGATAGCTTATATACCGGTTAAATATAAAAAGGTCCCTTAATATTTATCTAGTCGTTTTAATAGCATAACTACGCTTAGCGGACGAGCTAGCAGCACGCTTAAGACTAGTTTAAGACGAAGGGATACCTTACCCGGATAAGTAAAAAGTAAAACGAATCCTATAAAGCTATATAATAAAGAAAAGTAGCGGAAAGCTAAGAAAGGAGTTCCTTATAGCTTAAAAAAGCTAGCTAAGCAGCTATAACTTATAGGTAAATAAAAAAGCGGTCTTCTCGCTAAAGATCGTAAAAGCCTTCGAAAAAGCATAAGAGGAGTTAGCTACTTAAGTAGTTCGGACGAGAGTATAACGCGCGGCCTTTATAACTTAATATAAAACTCTTTAACTAAGAGAATTAAGCGGTTAAGCCTAAGCATAAGACTTAAAAGCTATTATAGGTTATAAGAAACTATAACTTACTACGCTTAAGGTAATTAGTTATTTTAATAATAATATACCGCTATTTACCTTAAGTAATAAGGCCTTTTTAGCCTTATAGTATACTTATTTAAATTCTCTCCGCCGCCCGCCCTTTCTCCTTTCCTTTCTTTTTTTTATAACTATATTTCCCTTTACCGCTAGCTATAGCCCGCCGCACCTCGCTTACTCCTATATATATAACCTTCTTTACCTTAAGCTTACGATCTTTATACTCCCGTTTTAAGTCCTTTTATTGTTTAACGTCTCCTATAGCTAAGATTAGCTATTCCGTAATTACTTCTTTAGCCCGCTCTCTTATAAGCCCTTACGCCTTTAATATAAAGGATATAAGCGAGCCCTTAAGCTTTACGGAAACGAGGCGGCTATCCTTTATAGCCTTAAGTCTTTTAGCGAGAGTTAAAACTTTTAGGTTTAAGCTTCTGCATAAACCTATACCGCCTTCCGCAGCCGCGCTTAAGCTAACGGATTTAACCTAAACTATAGTACTATAAAGGACGGCTTATACTACCCTCTTTAAATACTTAACTTAGACGACTTACCTTTTAGCCTTATGCTATAGCGAGGTCTAAATAGCCGGTTTCGCGGCAACTTAGCTATACCTCCCGCTTAGCTCTTACTATCTAAAAGCCCCCGCCGCCTATATATTTTTTAAGGTATAGCTAGAAATCTTTATTAGCGGAATAACTAGCTAATACTTAACGCCTTAAGGTTAGCTAACCTTACTATAGTCTTAAGATCTATAGTAGCCGCTATAGTTAGTAAAAACCCGCTTTAGCTAAACGACTAAAACGATATCTATACTATTCTTAACTATATATTTAAGGCCTAGCTTAACTTATTTATAGCTAGGTTTATAGTAGCGTCTTAAGCTACTATAGCTAAAACCCCGTCTTATTTCGCACGCGGTCTAGCCTATACTATAAAATCCCTTTCTTAGCTTATAGCCGCTATAAGCTTTAAGGACCTATTTAGTCCCGCTTAGTAAACGCTCTTTCCGCCCGCCGCTATACTTAGCCTAGCTATATAAAGGCGTACGAGCGCCTTATTATAGTCTATCCGCCGTCCTTTTTAAACTAAAGGAGATAGCGATAACTAGCCTCGCGATATATTCCGCCGCTTAATCTTATAAAAGCCGCTAATAATAACCGATACGATCCTTAACGGACCTAGCTTCGTAGGCCTATATTCCGGCGATAAGATTATAATAATCGGGAGTTTCCGCCTAGCTATAAACTACGCTAAGTTCTACTTATAGGCCCGCGAAGAGTTTAAACGTAACCTAACTTTAACTTAAGTAATAAAGTTCTTAGGCTTTAATATCCGCTTTATTAGCCGCACCGACTACGCGCTTTATCTTTTTACCCTTAAGGCCCCCTCTATATAAAGGTTCTTTAAGACTATTAAGCACGTTTAAAACTTTAAAAGCGAGGAGTTAAGTATTAAGGCTATTAAGGACCTTATTACCTGCTTTTAAGCGGGAATATAAACGTTTAATACCCCGGTGCTAACTATACTTATTAATATTAGTAAAATAGCTTACCCTTACCTTAATACCTTCTTAGTAGCTAGACGCGCGTTAGTCGGCGGAAAGGCGTAGATAGTAGCGCCGTATAAAAAGGATAATAAGTCGGAAAGCCTAGCGATAAAGAGCGGGGGATAACTATAATAGCGGTAGTAAGTAAGATATAATATCTTGCTTATAAGCGGCTTATAAAGCTAGTAAGTAAAACGGGAGACTTAGCAAAGGATTAAAAACAGCGTAAGAAAGGTAAGTAAGATAATAATACGAGATAAGGCTTAAATAAAGCTAATCTTTTATAATATATCCTACCGGGGAACTTAAGCATTTCCCGGCGCGGAGACTCCTTACTACTTAGTAAGGGCTTAAATATACGCCTTAAAAGAGAGTCGGAAAACTTTACTATAAGTTTTAGCTAAACGCACTAATCGCCTTAATAAGGATAAAGCCGTATAACTAAATATAAGGTAAGGATTTATAATAAAGCCGCCTACTAACTATCTTAAGCTACCTAGCTACTATTAGCTAAATAGGCCGAAAAACCTATTAAAATAATAAGGACGGCGCACTATTAATATAGCGTAAAGACGCTACTATAAAGCTATTACTTAGTACCCCCTTTACTTTATTCTTACTTTAAACTAATAAGGACGTTAGCTTTTCTTTTTTACTTAAGGGAGTTATTATAGAATTTAAATAGCTACGCCCGGACTCCTTACTTTACTCTTAAGGAAGCTTTACGTAACCCCGCGATAAGAACGCCCGGAGCACGCACTATAAAAGCTTACCTAAGGAGATATAACGAATATTACCGGTTAAACCCCGCTAAGGTTTCCGGGATATAACTATAAAGGGTTAAGAGCTTACTTAACTATAGTTTACGACGTCTTTAACTAAAGGAGATACTATAAAAACTATTAAGCGGATTCCGCTAGTATCTTTAAGGGATTTTTAAGGATTTCCGCGGGATATCCTAACTATAGTTCGACTTATTTTTAACTATAAAAGCACCTTAAAAGATATAAGATAAACCTTACTACGATTTTTAAGGGATATCTAAGGATATTTAAGGGATTTCCTTAACTATAGTTTATAGTATTTTTAACCGGGCTTATACTTAGTTTATTAAGCGACTTTATAAGGATATTTATAGTTTATTCTATATACTATAAATAGTATAGTTAAAGATCCTTAAAATTAGCTTAAAGAACTAAGTATAAAGTAGCTAGCTATGCCTTTAAGAATAGATAAGCTTTTTACTATTTCTAAACCTTTATATACGTTTACGTGCAGTAATTAGTCCGTTATACCGGCCCGACTAGCGGTAATTAGTCCGCAGTACCGGCCCCGACTAGCGGTAATTAGTCCGCGCCCTATCCCCTTATCTTTATGCTATAAGGCGTAGTAAATAAAGAAGACTTAGTATAAACTACTAAACTAAATAAGGTAAGGGTATCTTATTATACGGATTTCTTAGGTTTAAACTAGCTAAAGAAGAAGAAGGAAGGAAAGGAAAGGAGTTAAGGGAAAGAGGAGCGAAAACCTCCTTTTATACTTTTTTAAGGCTACTTAAAGGTTTTACTTTTATATACTTTTATATGCTTTTATATGCTTTTATATGCTTTTATATATTAAACTATAACTTATACCCCGTATAACTTATAAAGTTACTAAACTACTTCTTAAGCTAATAGAAATAGCTTACGCTATCTTTATTACTAGTTATAAGTAATATACGCTTTATTACTTATAACTAGCTTATAAAACTAAATATCCTTATCTTAAAACCTTTTATATAATTCTATTCTCTTTTAAAGTAAGGCCTCCCGCCTTAGCTTTATACGAGGCATTAGTCGATTATATAATATATTAGTCGATCTCTATAATACGAATTTTATTACTAGCTAAAGCTAACTTAAGCCGAATATAAGCGCGTTTAGCTTATACCGCTTATAGCCGATACTAGCCGTCTTTAACTATTAAGCTATATTATCTCTTCTTATAACTACCGGTATTTACTTTAATAGTTATAACTCGTAACTAGCGGTATCTACTTTACTAATTACTTTTTTATATCTAGCGGTATTTACTTTACTAAATATTAATACCTTTAGTACTTAGGATTACTAACGGAATAAGGTTTCTATTATATATTCCCCTCTTTAAGGTCTTTTTAAACTTAAAAAGACAAACGTCTCTTTTTTATAGGTCCTTCTTAACCTTAAAGAAACTATTTAAACAATTAAAGAAATCCTACTTTAAAGAGAGTAACCTTAAGAGTTCTTTAAAGAAAATCCTAATCTTTTATCTCTATAGATCCTTTTTAAAGAAAAACCTTATTTAGATTTCCTTTTACTTTTACTATTTAAGATAGTAAAGAAATCCTAGCTTAAAGAAGCTAACACTTCTACTTAAGGGTTTTATCGATTAAAATCCTTAACTTTTCTTAAAGCATTTCTTAAGTGCTTTATAGGTTCTTAGGTATTATGCGAACTAAGATAGTCCTTTTACTTTACTAAATAAAAGTGTTCTTAATTTTCTATTTTCTTAGCGAGTATAGCCTTTACTATATATTCGCTATCTTCGACTCTTTTTAAGTCTAGCTCTCTTACTACCTTAGCATTCTATAGAGTTAGCTTTAATAAAGAGATATGAAAAATAAGGTGTATAAGTAGATTAGTTAGAAGTTCTAACTTATAATTAACCTTTCCTATTTTCTTTATAACTTTAAAAGGTCCTATCTTCTTATAATTTAAAGACTTATTTAGTCTATTAGTCTTAAGATTCCTCGTTAGAAGATATACTTTATTGCCTTTAAATAAAGAAGGTTCTAAAGACTATCTCTTATCGTAATAATACGATATCTTCTTAGTAATATATTTTAATTCTGATTTTATAAATCCGTATAAGCTAATTAACTGCTCGGAGTTTAATATAGCTTTTTCGGCTATAACTTCTATTAGTAAAGAAGACC